>CAUYPK010120743.1:0-39511 GCA_963574355.1 Loris lydekkerianus
AAAAAAAAACAGAGACTTTACATCCTTCATATTAACCTGGATGGAAGTGGAAGGCATTATTCTTAGTAAAGCATCACAAGAATGGAGAAGCATGAATCCTATGTACTCAATTTTGATATGAGGACAATTAATGACAATTAATTTATGGGGGGGGAGGAAAAGCAGAAAGAGGGACAGAGGAAGGAGGGTGGGGCCTTGGTGTGTGTCACACTTTCTGCGGGCAAGACATGATTGCAAGAGGGACTTTACCTAACAAATGCAATCAGTGTAACCTGGCGTATTGTACCCTCAATGAATCCCCAAAAATAAAAAATAAAAAAAATAATAATAATAAAATGAAATGAAATGAAAAATACAATATACTGAAGCAATCAGATTTTTACATAATTACAACAGCAAGTTGGGAAAGAGCAGTGGAAGAAAAGTTGATTCTTCATCTCTACCAAGAAATCAACCAACACTCTCTATGCAATAATGTTGAAGCATTTTAATTATGATTTCTGGAAACAGGAAGTCAAAACAGGTAAAAAGGTTTAAAGCAGAAATTAAGGGTGATGAAGAATAGATAAATGTCTGCTATTTTGCATAAAAGTGGGCTGTGACCATTCATCCCCATTCCACAAGGATAATCTCAGTGTCATTCTTAGTAATGTCTCCTTTAATTTTCAAAACATCAAGTTTATACCATCAAATTATATGATCTACTTACAATCCTGATAGCATATTTAATTTTTTAAATTATTTTACAATTTATTTATTTTTAGAGACAGAATCTCACTTTGTTGCCCTGGGTAGAGTGCTGTGGCATCACAGCTCACAGTAACCTCCAGCTCTTGGGCTTAAGTGATTCTCTCGCCTCAGCCTCCCAAGTAGCTGAGACTACAGGCGCCTCCACAATGCCCGGCTATTTTCTGTTGCAGTTTGGCCGGGGCCAGGTTCAAACCCGCCACCCTTGGTATCTGGGGCCGGCGCCCTATTCACTAAGCCACAGGTGCCACCCTATGTTACAATTCAAAAAAATATTTTACTAAAAATATTATAATTATCAGAAGGAAATGTATTTAAAAGATACTCAGGAAGTAAAAGAAACAGGTTTAAGTGACAGATGATATATCTGGGTCAGAAAGAGAAGTCAGGGTGATTAGCTATGGCAACTGGGTGAACGTTACTCCCACAAAGAAGAAGGCAAAGCTTGGACGTGTTGACTTTGAGGTATCAAGACATCAAAGGGAAAATACCCAGTACCACAGCTGCGTTACACAGGAATGAAATGAAGGGAAAATCCATAGGCTTTGTGAGTCATCAGCCTATGGGCAGTAAATGAAGCAACGGAATTACATGACAGCGCTCAGAGAAGTTACAAGAGATAGCGGACAGCTCACCCCCTCTCCCTCAAAAACAGTGTCAAAGGCAATAGTCTGAAAAGAATCCAGCATTAATTGAAAATGTTTTTAAACACATACGCGGGTGGGGACAAGTGTTAAGTCCTACACAGAGCCAGCTGCTGCTGGAGATGCCTGATGCCTCGGCCTGAGCGATGGAGGAGCACGTGCCACGGGTAACGTCCAGGTCAGATACCAAAGAGGGGCCTCACTGACCAACCAAGAACACCAGCATCCGTTGTACCTGAGACGCAAAGCGCCCGTGGTGGATTTCCAGGCTGGCGGAGACACAGCCGAGATATCAGCAGGTGGTTAAAGCAGTATTGGGACAGTAAGGAAGCAGATTCCAAGCGAGAATCAGGCTCCATCTACTGTAGGAAGCTTCTGCCCAGCTTGCATTTCTTTCTGGCAAAACTTGTGTCATACCTTAATCTATAGCCTTCCCTTTGGTCTTAACTGTGGGGAAAAAAAAAAAAGAAAGAAAGAAAAAACTTCTAACTGTGAACATCAGATGTGGCAGCACAGCAGAGAGGACTCCAGGCAGGGCGGCAGGACGCTGCAGCACAGTGACTACAGGAGACGCCTCCCGCGACATGCGGGACCACCAGCAGCTCCCAGGCTTCACACACACAGGAATTTGATCCTCCGTGACTGTGATGACTTTAGGAAGACCAAGCCAAAGAATGCGAAGCAGCCAAAGCATGAAGAAAAGCAGGTTTCAGGCCGGGATTGCTGCACAGGGAGAACCTGGTACCCAGGACTGTGGAGGGGCTGCCCCCAAAGATGCTGGCACTGCTCAGTACCACTTGTTAGAGCTGCAGGAGGCCCTGGAGCTGGGAGGGCAGTGGCAGAGAAGGACCAGCTGGTGTCCCAATTCTGCAGGCTTCTGCTAGATCAGCAGGCTGGGCCTGAAGGTCTGGGGACTGTGCCAGCAGGTAATGACTCCACAGAGAAGCGGCACTGCAGCAGCTGCTCCTATTGCTGCTGCTACTGCCAGCATTGCTGGAGCCCCAACCCAGTACCCAGCGTGACAAGGGACACCCCCCACCACCTCTAGGCATCAGGGCTCCTCCACCTGGTATGAGACCACTACGCGCCCACTAACTGGGCTTCTCCTTGCTCAAGGAACACCACTAAGTGTGCCCCCTCCAGGAACGAGACTCCCTCCACCAGGAACACAGACTCCCAGACCCCAGGATATTGATGCTGCTGATCCTTCTCAGTCACTTTTTTCCCCTGTAACGCATCTTGTGAAATTGTGTAGTGTTTATGAGCTTTTGGTCCCCCTTCTACATTAATAATAGATAATAAATGTATAGAGCAATTAAACTATGAAAAAAAAAGTTTTTAAAAAAACTTTAAATGCTTAACCTTTCTTAGTATTCAAATAACATGACTTCAGTGGGCTCAAATCACTCTACGACACATCCTACTTGGTCAATCCAGGAAACATTCATTTTCCACTCTGAAGTATTTATAGGCCGGGCACTATGGCTCCCACCTGTAATCCCAGCACTCTGGGAGGCCCAGGCAGGTGGACTGCCTGAGCAAGAGTGAGACCTTGTCTCTAAAAATAGCCAGGCGCTGTGGTAGCTCCTCTAGTCCAGCTACTCGGGAGGCTGAGGCAAGAGGATCACTTGCGCTCAGGAGTTCGAGGTTGCTGTGAGCTGTAATGCCACAGTACTCTACAGAGGGTAACAAAGTGAGACTGTCTCAAATAAATAAATAAATAAATAAATAAATAAATAAAAGCATTTACAAAAGGGTTATCTCCAGGAACTCAAAGAGGCACAGTAAATAGAGCTTTCTGTCCCGGAACTCTAAGTCCAGCAGCAGTAAGTAAACAAGTAACACAATTAATATAAAAACTGTGGTGACAGTAATAAGAACTAAGCCCTCAAAGTGCAGAGAAGACACAATGGAACACTTAAAGCTTCGCAGAAGCTGTCACATGAGCAGTGTCTCAACAAATAAAGGAGTGCTTTGAGGAGAAACCGTAAGCAAGCGCCGCAGACTTAGGGATCAGGCATCAGTAACTGACAGAGAACCACGTACTCAGGACGCAGTGGGGAACAGTTCAGTGTTGAAAAAACACAAGTAAAGAAACCACAAAAAGAGGTGAAAGCAAATCATAAACGACCTTTTATTATGCCCTGTTAGGGAGTATAGTATCCCAAGGTAGGAAAAAGAGGAAGGGAGAGAATCCCTAAATAGCATCAAAATTCAACAGAAAGACAAGGGCTACGACCCAAACCAATCTAGAGCATCTCCTTATAGATGGAATTCCACACATACCAATGAATGAAGTTGTGGGAATTAACAAAATTATCCAAGAGTCTATCAGTAAAAAAGCAAGAAAATCTAGGATTAAACCAGCAACTTAGGGACCAGCAAATAAGCTAAGGTCAAGGCTGGGCATTACAACGAACAGAAGGCCAAGGGCAGCGGGCGCAGCGGCTCACACCTGTCATCCAGCACTCTGGGAGGCCAAGGCAGGTGGACTGCCTGAGCTCAGGAGTTCGAAACCAGCCTGAACAAGAGCAAGACCCTGTCTGTATTGAAAGTAGAAAAACTAGCTAGGCATGGTGGCGGGCACTTGTAGTCCCAGCTACTTGGGAGGCTGAGGAAAGAGGGTTACTTCAAGCCAGGAGTTTGAGGTTGCTGAGCTATTGACACCACAGCACCATACCAGGGCAACAGAGTTGGGGAGGGGAAGGGGCGGGGGAGGAGAAGGAAGCCAAAGGAAAGAGTGTAAAAAAAGTTGAGAGAAGCTTTAAGTAAGAATGTTCAGGCCAGGTATGGTGGCTCATGCCTGTAATCCCAGCATTTAGAAGGCTAAGACAGGAGGATCACTCAGCCTGAGCAACAGAGCAAGATGCCATGTTTACATTAAAAAAAAAAACTGGCTGGGCACAGTGGCTCATGCCTATAATCTCAGCACTCTGGGAGGCTGAGGCAGGTGGGTCGCCTGAACTCATGAGTTTGAGACCAGCCTAAGCAAAAGGGAGACGTCTCTTTAAAAAAAAAAAAAAAATAGCTGGACGTTGTGGGCGCCTATAGTTCCAGCTACTTAGGAGGCTAAAACAAGAGAAATCACATAAGCCAAAGAGTCTGGCCTCGCTGTAAGCTGTGACACGACAGCACTCCAACCCAGAGCAGATAAAGTGAGACTCTGTCTCAAAAAAATGAAAGAAAGAAAGAAAGAAAGAAAGACAGACAGACAGACAAGTTAGCCAGGTGTGGTGAGATATACCTGCAGTCCCAGCTCCTTGGGAAGCTATGGCAGGAGGATCCCTGAGCCCAGGAATTGGAAGTTGCAGTGAGATAGGATCATGTCACTGCACTCCAGCTGGGCAATAAAGGAGACTGTGTCGCTAAAAATAAGTACATAAAATTTAAAAAAAATAAAGAAATGTCCAATAGTGCTGGCAAACATGATGAAAGATAGAAATAAAAAGCAAATTTTAATTTTGAAGATAGGAAATTATTAGTAACCTTATTAAGAAAGGTAGATAGATTCAGAAACCAGAGTGTAATAGGTGAAGGAAGGCAGGGAAGTTGAGGGGGTGATCAGAAATGAACTCTACCCACACTACAGGAGGAGACGAGGACGGTTACTAGACGGAAAGTAGGGTGTGTGTGGAAGAAACACAGGCGCTTCTCCATTTGCTCCATTCCTTTCAGAGCGGCTGAATCAGGGAGGCAGAGTGGGGAAGCCACCCCCTCGTCTAACTTCAGAACATTCCCTTGCTTCAAAAGGAAAGGCCACAGGCACCGACCTACCACCCGGCTGTTCCTAGGCATTCATGTATTCTGGACACCCCCTACGTGTGGAATCCTGAGGGAGTGGCCTTTCACGTCCAGCTTCTCTCACTTGGCGTGTTTTCAAGGTTCCCCCGAGTGGCAGCACAAGTTAGAACTTTACTGCTTTGTAAGGTTCAATACACTCCACTGTATGGATATACCACGTTTTGTTTATCCATCCAGCTGGTGACAGACTTCAGGGTTGTTTCTACCTTTTCGCTATTATAAACAACACTGCTGGGACATTTATTTACAGGATTTTATGTAAATAATATATTTCATTTCTCTTAGGCATATATCCTGGAGTGGGACTGCTGGGTCATAAGGTAACTCTGTCTTTAACTTTTTTGAGGAACAGCTAGATCATTTCACATCCCACCAACAATGAACGAGGGGGCCCACTGTCTCCACATTCTGACACCTGCCGCTCCCCGGCCTTCCACAGCAGCCACTGTGTAGGTGTTCAGCAGTATCTCCTTGTGCCTATTTGCATTTCCCTAATGATCCTCTATGACTGAAGACGGCTGAGTATCTTTTCATGTGTTTACTGGCTATCTGGCTATCTTCTTTGGAAATAACTAAGCAAATCCTTGACCATTTTATTATTAGATTGTTTGTTTTTTACTTTTGTCTTCTAATACTTCTTTATAATCTGGATACTGGGTCCTTAAAAGATAAATGATTTGTAAGTATTTCTCATTTTGTTACTATCTTTTCACCTTCTTGACAGTATCCTTCAAACCACAAATGCTTTGAGTCCAATTTTCTTTTTTCTTTTAATTTTTTTATTTTGGACTAGTATGAGGGTACCATTAGTTAGGACAGTGGCCTTTGTTAGCTAAGGTCCCTGTTGTGGGGAGGTGTGCAGTGCACCCTCCCAGGATGCCCACCAGGTGGGAGCACACCCATCCCTCCTTGTGTGGGCATCTATTATCTGTCTACCAGCTTCATATTTGTACTGAATACGTCAGACTGGACACTTGCTTGTCCATTCTTGTGATAATTTACTTAAAAGAATGCTCTCCAACTCTGTCCAGGCTAATACAAAAAAGACATAAGGCCCCCGTTTTTTATGGCTGCAGAGTATCCCTGGCACACATTCACCACATCCTTCTTCTTTGGCTGTGCTTTTGGTGTCATTTCTACAACTTGCCTAATCACAGGATATGAAGATATATGCCGATGTTTTCTTCTGAGAGTTTCAAGAGTTACAGCTCTTTCATTTAGGTCTTTGAGCAATTCTGATCTAATTTCTGTATAAGATGCCAAAGGGGTTCAACTTCATTCTCTTGCATGTGAATATCAGTTATCCCAGTGCTGTTTGCTGAGAAAATTCTTCTTCTCACTAAACTACCTTGACTTCCTTTTAAAAAGCAACTAACCATAAATATATGGGTTTATTTCTGGACTCTGAATTTTATTCCATTGACCTATGTATATAACTACCCTGATGCAGCAGAGTACTGTTTTTGTTTTTTTTTTTGCAAAGGAGGGTAAAGAACAATGGACTTGAAGTAAAAAGGAGAATAGCAATGGTCAAGTCCCAGCTGTGCCTCTGACATATTAAGTTAGATGTCAAATAACTCTGTAAACAATGAAAAGCTACACAATTAAGTTTATAAATGTTTTCTTAATGATTATGCGTAACCTCATACGTTATTTTGACAGGTAGGAATAAAAGAAATTGTATCATAAGAATCCTTCCTGATGTCTTTCCAAGAAACAGTGCCTAGCACATAGTAGACCCTTAATACATATTCATTAGATTTAATTACTGTATATACTCGAGTATAAGCCAAGTTTTTTCCGGCACAAAATTTGTGCTGAGTTCGGGTTTTTCGGCACAAATTTTGTGCCGGAAAAAACTCGGCTTATACTCAAGTATATGCGGTCACCATTTTTCAGTTGTTTTATATTCTTTCTATTCATTTCTTGTGATTGTTAAGATTATGTACATCCAATTTCTAAATTTAAAGGCATCATATTTCAGGCTCATTCTTTAGCAACTATTTCTGGGGGAAAAAAGAAGACATTTCCCTTGGAGTATTTCTAACTTTAATAACTATTATCCAATATAAACACTGAATACGCTTCTCCTTATTAATAAAGAAAAATTAAGAAATGATCAAAGGCAAGGTGAACTCTATTAAACGTAACAACCACCTGATTATTCACATGTATTACATGCAGCTCACACAGTCACACTCTTGTTAGAACACATACCCTTCACATGCTTTTAAAAGAACAGTAACAAAACTTTTTCCAGTTCTAGTAATTTAAGGTCAATATTTGCAATCTCTTGGCAACTAGCAATATGAAAATACTTTCTTTAAACAAAGTTTTACTCCAACAAATTGCAAAGGTAAAGTCTTTCTAATTTTTAAATAACTTTACCGAGGTATAATGATCTACCATAAAATTAATCCATTTTAAGTGTCCAACAATTTTTAGTAAACACACAGAATTGTACAGTCATCACCACCACACAGTTCTAGAGTATTTCCAACACCCTAAAAAGATCTCTTGTGCCATCTGCAGTCAGTCCCCCAACTGCCTCCACACAGTAACTGATTCCCTTTACGGACAGTCCGTGTAGATGAAATCATCAGTATGTGGGCTTCTGCATCTGCTATGTTTTTGAGGTTCATCCATACTGAAACATTAAAGCAATTCATTCCTTTTTATTGCTAAACAGTATTCCAAGTTTCCGTATTTAATGTCTGGTATAAATCAGCTCACAAACAACTGTGTCCTCTTTTACAAGGAGGTAACAACAGATGAGGTATCAAAAAATATCTGCATCTTGAATACCATCCATACGAATTCCACCATCTCTCTAAAATGCAAATCTGATCACTAGTAGGAACCCCTACTATAGTTTCTTCAGTGGCCCCTCCATCAACCTGTAACGCAAAGTCCCAGCTCCAGTCTTATTTTCAGCTGCATTTTTCTTGAACACATTGCCAGCTGATAACACTGAAGTACACAAGCTCTGCTCTGTCACCTTTACACCTTTATACTCACCTACTTCACAAACTTGAATTAATCTCTCAAAATTTACCCCTAGACGTTTTCCAGAACCATCTCCTGCCTCACTTTCTCAACTGCACCATTTTACCAACTTGTACCTTCAACCATTTTACTTCTTGCACCACGTCATTACTTTATCTCTCTTACCAAACTCAGGACCCACACTTCACTGCTGTTCAGCAAGTATCTGTCCAATTAAACTGATTACATTCTGACTGCTAGTGTTCTGCCTATTTCATTATGGAAGATCAATAGGATAAAGTCGACTCCAAAACTAATATGCACAGGACCTAACAGAAGTAGCACAACACAACTGCAAGGTCGGGGGCCAGTATTCCACAAACAGGGTTATACTCCAGCAGCTGCCCCCGCGAGCAGAACTGCATTACAAACAGTCCTGCGAGTCGTCACTCCAAGTGTTATCTGCAGGCTGATTCTGCCCTCCAACAGCAGAGTCGGGCACTTCTAAGAGAGATCACATGGGCTGCAAACACCAAAATGTTTATTATCTGGCCCTTTAAAGAAAAAAATCTGCCAACCCCTGGTATACATCATAATCCATGTTATGCAGAAAGAAAATAACAGAACTTGGTTTTGTTCTTTCATCTCACCTTTTAAAATTTCTATTTTTGTATATGTTTTCTAATAAAATATGAATATGGTAATAATATATAATATCTAAATTTTTTACATGTACATACATTGGGGATGGTACATGTCCCATTTTATATTTTTACGAATATAAATGGCTCAATTAAAAAAAATAGGTGTTAGGACATGCTTTAAGGTTCATTTAAATTTAGCAATCAAGGGTATTCCATGAATGACTAAAGTACTGCTAGTACTTCAAATAAGAGAAAGAGGCCTAGAATTAAACTTTTCCAAAGCGAAAAACTCAAAACATCTCTAAAGAATCTTTCTATGGTGCTACAAATGTTACTTAAATGATGCAGGTAGTACTAACATCCTTTAAGTTGAATGCAATAAAATATGAACTACATACATTCAAATTGCTTCAAAGGTAGCTATCTTGTTTAAAATGTATTATGATAGTCAAATCAAATGCAAACTTGTCCTTCTAACCCCTAAAGCTCAAATGCCTGATAAACAATTGGCATATAATAAATACACATACCAAAAGAGTATGTTTCTAGCTAAATTAAAAAAAAAAAATGTATCTGTAATATTGGAACCAAAGTATTCTTCAGTTATGATAGCAAGGCTATTTCTGCTTAAAACAACAGACACTAACCTAAGGCTCTGAAAAACACAGGAAATACAAAATTCCTTTCTTTATAGCTCTTAAGCTTAGAAAAGGTAGTTTCTAATCAAACTAAAAGTTGGGGTCTGATCAGCAGCAACAGCAAATTTATAAGCTCCACCTTAATTTACCAATTGAACCTGGATTTATCAGGTCAGGGTTATCATCCTATGTTGAGTCAGATTCTCCAACAAATAGTCACAGCCCCCAGAGAGAACTACACTCTACTCTGCTCACCTTTAAGGCTTTTTCTGAGGCCTTCCGAGATGACTAGCAACAGAGTTTGAGGAAGGCTAGCCATCAGACAAGGCTTTGCCCCACGTTCTGACTGCTTGAAGTGACATCCAGGATCAGGTCGATCCTGGATCCAGGAATCACGACCCTCCCTGAGGCACCAGTCATCATGAGACAGTCAGTGCACTTTAGCACTTCTTGAAAACCACTGGGCTGCTCCTTTAGCTGAAAGGAAAAAAAACATCAAAACCACAACAAACAAAACAAAGGGGAAAAATCAGTAATTCAATCTGAAAAGACAGAGCGTGGGGAAAAATTTACCAAAACAGCCTTGTCTAGATAAAAATACAGCCTTGCCTTGATGTAAAATCTTAAGTCACTGCACAAAATTTATTCTCAATATATAATTCTAAAAAATTTCAAACCTGCTATATTGCATCTGAAAAGAAAACTGAAAGGGGAAGTTTAAATGAAATGATTCTGGGAACACAGCTAAGTAAGTATAATCAAAACACGGACAACTAGTAGCCTGAGGCCTGTGATGCAAACCCCCATCAGGAAACCAAATCTCAACATTGTCCTTCCCTCCACTCTTAATCTTAATGGAACGGCAACAAATAGCCAAACAGGCCAAGTTTACCAGAAAACTGCAAATGTACGTTTAAAGCTAATCTACTAGTATTCTTACATAAAAAATTAGCCTCCATCCTCTTTAACTGACTTAACACCTAGTACAAAGGTATATCCTACCCCCACATAACACTCTTTTTTTTTTTTTTTTTTGCAGTTTTTGGCTGGGGCTGGGTTTGAACCCACCACGGGACAGGCGCCCTACTCGGTTGAGCCACAGGCGCCGCCCTAACTTTCTTGACCCAGCATTCTGTTGAATTTCAATGTTAAAGCCTAGCTGAAATAAGCAATTTTAAAAATATTTCTATCATCATGTCCTTAAATGTAAAAAAACTTTAAAAGCTGATAAATAAATAATAGGATGATTTCAGCCTTATTTATTCAATCCACTTCAAAATAAGAATTTTAACTATCAAGAATCCAGAGATGAAATGTTGCTTATTTCGGGCTGGGTGTAGCGGCTCATGGCTGTAATCCCAGCAATCTACGAGGCACAGGAAGGAGGATCGCTTAAAGCCAGGAGTTCGAGGCCAACCTGGGCAATACAGCAAAATCTTATCTCTACAAAAAATAAAAGATGAAAAACTAACTGAGCATGGTGGTGTGTGCCTGTAGTCCAGGCTACTCAGGAGACCAAGGCAAGAAAAAGGCTGCAGGGAGCAACAATCATCTCACTATATTTTAGCCTGGAGAACAGTGTTTCCTAAAAAAATAAATAAATAAAAATAAAAAATTCTGCTGGTTTCTATTTTCAAATGCAATATATTTTCTTAAGACATAATGATGATAAAAGCAAAAAAAAAAAAAAAAAAAGAAAGTCTTTGAACTCGTTTTAAAAGTTGAATTACAGGCTGGGCAAAGTGGCTCACGCCTGTAATCCTAGCACTCTGGGAGGTAGAAGCAGGTGGATTGCTTGAGTTCAGGAGTTGGAGACCAGCCTGAGCAAGAGCAAGATCCCATCTCTAAAAACAGCTGGGCATTGTGGCAGGCACCTGTAGTCCCAGATACTTGGGAGGCTGAGGTAAGAAGGCAGCTTGAGCCCTCAAGTTTTAGGTTGCTCTGAGCTATGACACCAAGGTGCTTAACTCCAGAGAGACCAAGTGAGACTCAGTCTAAAAAAAAAAAAAAAAAAAAAAGTTGAATGTTGACTCCTTTAAAATACCCTTTACCCTAAAGGTAATGATATTTTGTCTATTAATTATTTTACTTTTCCTTCTCCTACTTTTATTATGTTATCACCTACATCTCAGTTAACACTACCAACATCCACCTAAAGTGCCCAAATTAAAACCTGAAAGTAACATTAAACTAGTGTATTTTTCCTTTTTTGAGAATATGATCAAAGCTATGGCTCTCTCTCCCCAGAAAAATGCACATACACAACACTGAACAATCCTCCCCAGAAAAATAGGCGTGACCACAGTTGAAGAATGTTTAGATAAGATTTTAAGGAATTCACTGAACCCTCTGAAATCTAAGCATGGACCCCCGGTTCAGAATCACTGTCACATACTTTGCTTTTTCCCTCCAAACTTACGTATCATCTTTGAAAACCTGCCTGGCATACCTACCAAACCTCTCAGATTTCAACCTTCCACACAGCACTAGCTTAGTTCTGGCACTTCCCAAGTTTTTCCTGGGTTGTTACAGTGGTTTGCTAATTCTTCCCAGCTCACCATTCTTCAAGCGTCTTCTTTCACCTTGCGGGTAAATCTAACCAAGTGGCTCGCCTGCTTCAACTCTTCAATACAAATGTTAACAGAATGAGAGCCTAGAACATCCCAGGGCTGCCCATCTGTCCTCTACCTCCACTTCAAGCATCTACTTCTCCCACCTACTCTTTCCACACTCCAGTCATTTCATTTATCATCTCCGAATACACTGTTTTCATGTCTTTGTAACTCTTGCACACTATTGCCTCTTCCTGAAATGTCATGGCTCAATTTCTTACTTTTTCCTCAAAACTTAGCTCCTTTCTTTAAGCTCTCTCAAAACCTTCTGTTTATTTCTGCCATGAGATTTATCTTAATGTATTACAAATGCTTATTTACTTGCCTGTTTTCAAAGACAATACGTTTTCTAGGGCAAGAGCCTTGCTTAATTCCATCTGTGTGTCCCCAGTACCTAGAACATAAATACAGAACTAAATATAAATGTATGGAGCTGCCACTATTTTTGTACACAGCCAAAGTTACTATGCATCACAGGGAAAACCGTGCTGAATTAATCTAAAAATACTCTTAAATCAAAATCTAAAGAATTCATTCTAGAAGGGTATTTTTGCAACAACTCTCTAGAAAATTATGTGTAACCATCACCAATTCTTTATAAGTTCCCTTATCTGAGTCAGGTATGTATTTTTAAAATGATACTAGTTACATGAACATCCAAAACAGGAATTACAGCTTAGAAAAGACAAGGTAATCCTTTGTATAAAAACTCCTAAGCAAGCAGACACCTGACAGATAATATAAACTAGCTGCTCTCCTTAGCCTCTTTCCTTCTGACACTACTCACACGTGGGGGCCAGGCAGAGCCCTCCGCAGTACAGCACACTGTAAGCAATTAACTTCTGACTTTACTCGGCACAAAAGTTAATTTTTCAAGGCAAATGATGAATCTACTCTAAACTCTATCAAAAAGGTTAGAAATTATTCTATTAAAAATATTCCCATAAGGCCAGCTCCGTATCCCTTGGAATACTATCTCCAAGTTTACCGATTCTAAAGGTCAAGAATTAAAACATTTTTTTGGGACTGCAAACTAATACAACCTTTTGGAAAGAAATATGGAAAATCGTCAAAGAACTCAGTAAGACCTCCCATTTGATCTTGTAATCCCATTCATTACTAGGCATCCACCCAGAAGAAAAAAAATCCTTTTATCACAAGGACATTTGCACTAGACAGTTTACCACATCTCAATTTATAATCGCCAAAATGTGGAAACAACCTAAATGTCCACTAACCCAGGAATGGATTAACAAACTGTGTGTATGTATACCATGGAACATTATTCAGTCATTAAAAGAGACGGAGACTTTACACCTTTTGCATTAACCTGGATGGAAGTAGAACACGCTCATCTTAATAAAGCATCACAAGAATGGAGA
The DNA here is from genome assembly GCA_963574355.1 of Loris lydekkerianus. Taxonomy (NCBI): domain Eukaryota; kingdom Metazoa; phylum Chordata; class Mammalia; order Primates; family Lorisidae; genus Loris; species Loris lydekkerianus. The sequence continues at coordinate 13,454 of CAUYPK010120743.1, forward strand.
AGCAAGAATCCAATGTTTTTACATGAAGGTGAAAGAACCAGACCAGCGCCATCTCAGGAGCTGAGTTTCGCTTTCCCTGCCATTTCACTCAGTAAGTTCCACTTTCCAGACAAGCCCAGGCAATTCCCCGAAATCATGAGACAACCACCCACCAATCAGGGACCTCCCCCCTAACCAATTCAGAAGCGCCCCCTTTGTTTCAAGCTATGCACGCCCACCCGCTCAGTGGGCTCCTGAGCGCTGCTCTAGAGCGTGGGGCTCCTGGCTCGGATCCTTTGCAACGGAGTCCCCGGGAGCCCAAGTTCGAACTTGCAATAAAAGGCCCTTTTTGCTTTTGCATCGGACTCGGCTCCCTGGTGGCCTTTGTGGGGGATTTCGAGATCTGGGCACAACAAAGGCAGTAGATGAGCTAACACATGGTGGGGACGGGGAGGAAGGGGGGTTAGAGGGTTCACGGTGCATGGTACGCCTCTCGGGAGCAGGACACACTTGTAAGAGGGACTTTACCTAACAAACACAATCAGTGTAACCTAATTGTTTGTACCCTCAATGAATCCCAAACAATAAAAAAAAAAAAAAAATTAATCATTTTTTATATTAAATATTTTTTGCTACCCTCAAATCAAAAATATTTCTAACCTATTTTGTTAAAATTGTTCATTTTGACATGTTTTTGGTGTGGTTTTTTAAAAGAACAATTGTAGTTACTATGTTCTAAAACTATATTTTCCAAATTTGATTGTGTATGAGAATCAATTGGAACACCTTAAAAAATATATTCCCAGGTCCCTACCCAGATCAACAGAAACAACATTTCCAGAATTAGGACCGAGGCGTATGTATTTTATAAAGCACAATGGATGACTGTGATGTAGCCTTCTCAAAGCTACTGTCCTAACGATCACAGAAGTTTACATATCAACGAACTAGAATGTGTATTGGTTCTGACAAGCTAATAAACACAGGGTGAATTACTTCACCCTCTGAACAGAAACTCTTGTGAGGTATCTTACCACAGAATTCTAGAGAACAGATTAGTTACTGCAGTCACACGGCCTCCTCAGCACAATCACCAGCACCCTGTAACTGCTCTACTGCTGAGTTGTGTTTGCCTAGCAGCATTCCAGTATTCCTTAAGACTGTTTATCACATAACCTTGGAAAAAGGGATATTCAGTGGGGAATGGCTGAAAATTCACCACAGATATTACATGGGAATATTTCATCAACTCCTTTCAATCATGCATTTTATTATGTTTTCAATATACCAATTGGATGTATACATTTCCATAGCATACAAGCAGTAATAAATCCAGGGGTTGACAGAATAGAGCCAAAAATATGGGTAGCAAAAGAAAATCCCAATGATTTGCATCCACTGAATTCTTATTAAATGTTCTTGGGAAATTGAACTGACAAATACGGACATACACAGAAATGTTACACATATGTTTAGAACAATCTAATCACAGATTAGCAAGAAGGACTCTTGAAATTGTTGCCAAGTCCCTGGTAATGTCAATATGAAGAGGCTATTACAGGAAAAACAAGAAGACTCAGAAACACGTCCACACCCAGTTCCTGTGCTTGATGCTCTCCATCTTACTCCTGCGGCAAGTGTTTTCCACACAGAAGGCTCCCCAAATTCTAAGTGTCCTCAGAAAAGAGCAACTATTCTAAATATATGTTGAAAAGTCATCACACAATTAAATACAAGTTTTGATAGCTGTTGGCACATATTTTCATCAATTTTAGTGAATTAAAAAGATTTTATGGGGGTAGGGCAGAACCGCGGCTTCTCAATCATTTCCAGATACTAGAAACAGACCTCAAAAAATTCTTGACGATCTTTGAATCATCAAGAATTAGAAGAAAGCCACAATTAAGTTAAGACAAAATTGCCGGCTATGATAAAATCACTTACGCTGCCCTAAAAATATTCCCTATGTGAAATACTGATGAACTTTTTGCATCAATTTTTGAGAACTAACAAGTTAGAATGTAAGATTCCATCTACGGCTCCTTGAATACACAGCTGATGTTACACTGACATTCTCTTTTTATAAACACACGCCCTTACTGGACATCTGCCCCAAAAGTTATAAAAGTAGGTGTTCCAGGTGGGCTTTAAAAGCTGGGAAGCATAATAAGAGAAAGCAAAACTCTTGGATGTCAAATGCCACAGGATTATTTTGACTGCAAATATCTTCACTAAAATGTCAGCCTCATTAATAAAGAGATGCAGAAGGGCTCTACAGCATATAGAAACCTCAGAATGTGAAGGATAATATGACTATCAGCACTTGCAAGGTCGAGAAAAATAACTGCTACATGATCTTGGAATGCCCTTCATCACTAAGCAAGTACTGGCAGGATTTCCTCTGGCCTCCTTTATCATGGAGCAATCTAGTCAGCCAGAAGTTCCTGGAATCACAGTGCAGAACAGTTTTCCATTGCAAAACAGTATTAGAGAGGATCTTTGCAGAAAATAAAAATCAGAAAAAATCTTTCTCCCTAACTCTAACTTGTTGATTCTACCAAAACATATGATACATCAGTAATATATAACATGACAGAACTATGAGTATCTGGATAATTACTAAGAGGGTAAGCAATATAGTTTTCATGTGTGTCAGAATTCAAAGTCGTATCAGTGTCACTGTCACTCCCCGTAAATTAAAATATTGCAAATCAACTTTATCAAATATTTTTTAAAAGGCAAAAAATACTCACACATACAATTCAACCCCAGCAGTCATCAAAAGAGTTAGACACAGTTCTCCAAACATACGACATGGAAACATAGCTTATGATACCTCTGACAATGTCCTGGACTTTCATTAAATAAGGCCCAAGAAGATAATTAAAGACATGAATTAATGTATAATTAATGTAAAATGATCACATACAGCTCAAGATTTTCACTCTTTCCCCACTCATAACACATTGCTAGGTGATAGGCTGTCACAGAGAACATGATATTCCTATATTTTTTTGACTAACAAATTATAAGAAATTGGGTCATTTTGGCCTGTAACATACTTAGCCAAGTCAACACATAATATAGCACCAATTTTTTTCCATGAACTGTTTCCTGGACTCTAAACAACTTTACACTGGCTTCTTTATAAATTTCACAGATACAAACTATGAGCCACTCCTTATATATCAAACCGTCCATAAGACCCTTGAATTTAGTCATTAAAAAATGAAATTATAATATAAAAATCTATCTTATGTAAGATTTGACACATGTCCAAGACATGTAATATTACCCTCCTCCACCTTGAGTGTGTCCACACACTTAGTACACATCTCTATCTTATCCCCACGAAACCACTTCAGAGGCGAGCTCCTCCACAGGACCAGAAGAACAGTAAGAACCAGAAATCCATCCTGTTCATCTATTTGTTATTCTCACCGGACATGGTCTGATCGCAACCATCACTCCTACAACACTGAAGGAGTAAGAAATGAGTACCTATCACACAACAAGAAGCCAGTAAATAGAGGTAAATCTGAAGAACACACAAAAACAGAATCAAATAAAAAGGCAGATTCATCAGGGGAAAAAGCACTGGTCTGGAGGGGCTGGGATGCTCTGAAATCTAGATAAAAGTCTAGTCTAGAATTCGGCAGGAACAAACGCTATAATCTAGTTACTCTGCCTCCCTGGATCTTGATTTCCTCATTTGTAAAATAAAAGACCCAATGAGCTCTATTATTTCATCATATGCTAAGAATGATTTTAAAATGGAAAAAAACTTACTCCTAAAAAACAGAACAGATGCACTACACCATCTTAGAGACATGCCTCTTGGACACACAACTCTGCAAGTAGCAACAGGCCACACAACAGCAGCCACAGCCAACCAAGACCATGTGCCCACATCCCTCACATGGGGATCACTGACACATCTGCTCACTCAATACATCTAAAAAGGAATCAAGTTTTGCCAAATCCAAAGTAAGGAAACTGAAGAGAAATGTAAAGGCAAAATTCTGTTTATTATTTCCTAGGAGAAACCACAATCCAGATCATATCCCAGCATGCATCTACACATAAACACACACACACACAATACAAAAAGCATCGTTGTATTTTTCTATGGAATAGAAATAGCTCCTTAAAATGAATCATATAATTTAAATATTCAGGTATTTTACAACATCTTATGTAGCAAAAATTAATCAGGAGTACATTCCTCTCTACCTCATCAAGATCAATCTATTTGAGACTTTAAGACAAAACATACAGGGAATCAAAGATATCCCTAAACTTGAATACTGAAACAATTTACAGGCCTACGTTGCAACGTCATAAACAAAACAAACCTTTAACTTAAAATAAATGAACCTTCCACCTCAGAGAAATAGCAGCAATAGTAATCATTTTTAAACTTGATGACAACCAGATTTAACACAACAAAGTATCAGTCTTTTTTTTAAATATAAGCTCTACTATTAGTACTATGCTAAGTATTGTAGAAAATAAAAGGGAAAACTAACTAAAAGGTAAGATCCCTCCCCACAGGAAAATCTTTTCAACTAACTAGCTAGGTAGTCTCAGATTATTGTAAACAATCTATTTCTCTAAAATCTTCCCGAAGGAAAGACCTAAGATACCTACGTACTTATTTTCAAACTAGAAAAGGTCCCCACAAAATAAATTTCACAAACAAAACAGATCCAGATATTTGGGGAAAAAATACACTATATTGTATGTTCTCCAGAGGGCATTTCTACAGAGCACCTTGAATAGATAATTTCACATGTGGAAATATTTTACAGTAGAAAATAAATAGCTTTTCAACCAAAATCATTAGTAATAAAAACAAAAGACTTCTATAGTTTGTATAAAATAAAGCTGAATGACGATGTTAATTATCATAGGTCCTATTAAGAGGGAAAAATCAATTTGAGGGTTTCAAATTTAAAGTGACCTTCACTACTTGTTTATACACAATCAATGTCCACCTGTTCCTGATGTAGCAGGACCAAAATCGGTATACATGTCAACTAAGGCTAAGAAAGCCCAAAACCCCATCAAGTTCAGCTATGAAGCCCTCCAGGCAACCAATTACACAAGACTGCAAGTTAATTATGGATTATAATCTACCAAAATGTGTCAGCTCTGTCTCCATGAATTATACCCTAAAATCTCTTAAATACCAACTGCTGAAACAAAACAATTCTAGCTGTCTTTCGTCAAATCAACATCATGCAATCATAATTCTTTAATGGTTCCAAAGCTTCGAGACACAACAGTACTATGTACTTCCCTTTGCAGCCTATCAAATACTTTCACGTACATGTATTTCATTTCAAATTTCCAACAACCTATGAAGTAAGGCAAGTAGCACTCTCTCCATTTCATGGACAAGGATAAAGATGTAGGGAAGTCAGGTCACTGGTACAAAGTTCACTGCTCAAAAATAACTAAGACTAGAACCACATGTCCTGACTCCGTGTCTAGCACATACTCCACATCGTCACCCAAAGGAAAGTAATTCTGAAAGTCACTCAACTTACAATCTATACTTTTCTTGCTTAATCAACCCCTTATAAATCATAGGAATTAAAATGAAGATTCTAAAGCAAATGCAAACAATAAAGAGAATAGTCTGAATAATCACCTTTCTATGTAAGTATATGTTAAAAAAAAAAAATCATTCAAGAGCAATTCAAATAATATAGTAAAAATACCTTACATTTTTAAAAAGTAATTTATTGTATTCATTCTATCACACCACACATATTAACTCTGTATAATGCATATTGACAGAGAATGGCCAGCTAAAAATTATATAATACCTGATTTAAAAAAAACAAAAATGGGCCAGGTGTGGTAGATCATGCCTATAATCCTAGCACTCTGGGAGGCCAAGGTAGGTGAATCACCTCATCTCTAGTAAAAACAGAGAAACTAGCTGCATATGATAGCAGGTGCCTATAGAGCCAGCTACTCAGGAGGCTGAGGCAGGAGGATGGCTTGAGCCCAGTGGACTAGCCAGGGCAACAGAATGACACTCTGTCTTTAAAAAAAATGAGTAGGCTCAGTGCCTGTAGCTCTGTGGCTCAGCGGCTAGGGTGCCAGTCACAAACACCAGAGCTGGCAGTTTCAAATCCAGCCCAAGCCTGCCAAACAACAACTACAACCAAAAAAAAAAACAAAACCTGGGCACTGTGGTGGGCACCTGTAGTCCCAGCTACTCGGGAGGCTGAGGCAAGAGAAATGCTTAAGCCCAAGAGTCTGAGATTGCTGTGAGCTATGCTGCCACTGTACTCTACCCAGAGCAACAGCTTGAGACTCTGTCTCAAAAAAATATATAAATATGGGGCGGTGCCTGTTGCTCAAAGGAATAGGGTGCCAGCCCCACATACCAAAGGTGGCAGGTTCAAACCTGGCCCCAGCCAAAAACTGCAAAAAAAAGAAAAAAAATAATAATAATAATAATAGATAAAATGTTAAAAAGAAAATAAATAAATAAACATAAAAATATCCAAAAACCTTCACTATTCCTATACCTCCTCTTGGCTTTGCTGTCCTCTACCCTAGGGGTTGCCACAGGGGGGTGCAAAACAACAATCCACTGAAATATGGGGAGAAATTATTCGAATGCTGTTTCCATTTTTAAAACTTGAAAAAAAGGAATTCATTTTATGTGTATTTATGATATGGACTGTCATCCTCATACAAACCCATGAATGTGCACATCACAGGATTGCTCAAAAATTTTACATAGAAGGACTCCTATTCAAGAAAATAGAGACCCTTGTTATCAGCAACCAAGGTGGGCCCCAAGAAACACCTGTTCACTCTAGACTGCAGCCAACGATCAAAGAGAAAACCTACTGAAGGTGTCCAACATCCTACAGATAAAGATTTTAACTTCATGTGCATAAACCATGTGATGAAAGTACAACTCACCTCATCCTGGACTCCACTGGTGGTAGTCAACTTGCTCCCATCAGTAATTGTAATAATTATTGCTGGCTCCAAGAAAAAAGGATTTCTTCCCTAAAGTCAAAAAACAGATTAATCATATTAAAGTTGAGACTCTGGTTTAATATTTTTGAGTTAAGTTAATTCTCAGAACAAACTTTACGATTACAATCCTCTTTTCTTGTTAATAAATTTTACTTATAGTATATACCTATGTTTGTAATTTTTTTTCCAAAAGATTTAGAAGAACACATAAACTAAACAGTGTTTAATCCTGAAAAAATGGAATTAGGTAAAGAGCAGATTTTTCACTTCTTTAAACATGTCTGTATTGTTCCAGTTTTTATAAGGAACATTTATATTTATATAAATGAAAGTATTTCATCTCTCTTTTTTTTGTAAAGACAAGAGTCTCACCCTATCGTCCTCAGTAGAGTGCCGTGGCATGTCACACAGCTCACAGCTACCTCCAACTCCTGGGCCCAGGCAATTCTCCTGCCTCAGCCTCCGGAGCAGCCAGGACTACAGGCGCCTGCCACAACGACCAACTATTTTTTTATTTTTCTGTGGTTGCAGTTTGGCTGGGGATGCGCCCAAACCTGCCACCCTCGGCATATGGGGCCAGCGACCCACCCACTGAGCCACAGGCGCTACCCAGAAAGTATTTAATCTCTTAAAAGGGACCCCAGTAGTTCAGTTCTAATAATTTGATTTTTTTTAGATATTACAAACTATAATAATAAAAAAGACAGCATTTCCTGAAAAACTTCCTTAAAGAAAAAGACAAGACAGGTGAACATTATGACTAGGTATATGGTTTGAAGTATCGTAAGAGGTAGCTCTTCAGAAATACTAGAGCTACTCTGAGCTAAGCAAAATTTAACAATAATCCAGAATGAAAAGGTGAAATCAAGGATGACTACCTAATAAAAATGCTTTGAGTATAAAAACAACTGTTACCAGAGCAATGGAACACAGTGGCACAGGCTTTCAAACGCTCTAGAAGGCAAAATAACTCTAACAACTACCATTCAAACCTCAGGCCAACCCATTCCATGAACAGCACGATCAGTACCAGGTGACACATCTGGTAAGAAACTCAGACAAACCTGAGCATCCCTTTTACATATAAATGGCACTCATTTGATATATTAAGCACATTCTGTGTAACTCTAGGACAAAATTAAGACCAAAGGGTAAACATTTTAAGAGAGTAAACCTTGTGTTTGAAAGCGAAGGTATCATACTTTTTGCTACTAATGGCAGCAAGAACCAAATGAAGTTTTGTTGGATGTAATAAAAAACAGCACACAACAAATTTTAATGTGCATATGAATCAGTTGGTGTTCTTGAAAAAAAAAATGCAGCTTTTGATTCAATAGGTCTGGGATAGAGACTAAGATCCTGCAGAGGCTAAGAGAGGCTAGTGTCCAAGGACCACACTTAGAAAACAAGAATACAGAAGAGACGCATGCATATAATATTCTATGGTTCTATCTAACCTTTCCCTTATATTTAGATAACTCTTAATGTCCAACACATTACAATATACACTCAGTGTCTGTTGAACGAATTTGTAGTTACAATAATCATGTGGTCACCTTATCACGTAAGGTTGGGAAGGAGATTTCACAGATTAAACGTCTTGATCAAGTCATACAATTTCTAAGTGGCACGTGCACTATTCTAATTTGGTGCCCAAGGGGAAAAAATGGTTCAAGAAAAATTCTTCTGGTTAAATAAAAACTTAAAATTATGTTAGATATAACTTCTAGAAGATTCTGAATGCACAGCAGTAATAAAATGTCACCAGAGTCCTGCAGGAAGAAAACATCAATTTATCCTTCCTTCCTCCTCTGCAACGTTTATGTAAAAAGAAACACTTTTGGGGAAACATCACATTGTATTACATTCCCCCCTACACCATTCACCCGCCCCCCCACCCCCCCCACAAATAATAAATTCTAATACACAGGTCTTGTCAGGCAAAGTGCATTCCTACTTAGCCTTGACTGTTTCCTTCAAGTACAATGCTTCTCCCTTCCCCTATTCACAACCTATCCAATTTCTGCTCGTTCTTTAAGACCCAGTTTAAATCTTCCTATTTACCACTTTCCTATAATAATGGCCCTCTCTCCTTTTCAAATAATTTTTAATTTAAATTTAAGTCTAAATATTCATTATCTGGCACAGTAATGTGAATATATACATTATATATTCACATACGGAGTATGTACTTGAAAATGATTAAGATAGTGAATTATCTATTTTTTATTATAATTTTTAAAAAATAAACCACCTTGTACTGTTTGCTACCTTTTCATGTTTGAACACACTGAAGGCAAGGAGCATGTCCTATTTCTCCTACACCACTAAGCAAGTACTGAGCAGAAAATATGTGAACACTTTGAATATGCATTAATTCACTTAGCTACAAGCTTCACGAAAAGTACAGATGTTTCCTTTGCCTCAATATACACCAGGACTCCCCAAACTCAACACACAGCTTGTAAGAATATAAAAAGGAGCACCACCTTCCTCCTGGGTCTGTCCAACCATCCACTATCTGCTCAGCCATGTTAATCATTCAAACATTTACTGGGGGACTGTTAGACACACTGTGCTAGATACATGACACACAGAGTCTCTACTTTCATGAATAATAACTATATGCACATATTTACGCAGATAAATTACTCTCCTCTCTTTCTAGGATTTTAGCTTGCAAAGGAAGATGAAACTAAGATGTTCTAACCTCTTCAAAACTATTTTATCTTGCTCATAACTCTTAAGTCAAAACTATTTTTGTTGACTTGCTGCCTTTCAAAAACAGATCAGCAGAGCTCTAAAAGCTACCACCAACCAGACCAAATACTTACACAGCAGTGTCTTTTATATCACACCTCTAGATTTTACATGCGTAAAAGTCAGATTTTCTGACCAGAAATCTGATCCCGTCCATTCTTAGTGCTATGTAAGTACCCTCAGAATTATCTTTCAGAGGCAAATAGTCGTATTTGTAATTAAGGAATAACAATCTACGATGTATCAGATCCTTAAAGATTATGGTGTCCACCCAAAAACAAATATACACTTTTTTAAGACACGTTTTAAAAATCAAGTTAAAATGTGTTAAAACCTACCAGAAAGTCTGATTGTTAAATTTATTTAAGCTAAATTCAAACACTGAAATCAAGTTACTTTTTCTTACACAAAAAAACAAAGCTGTCAGTTGAAACTTTTACTAGTCTTATACAAAATACTCTTCACAAAGGCTAAGCCTGACATTACTTTAACCAGGTTCTTGATTATCTCACTTGGTTCTAAAAAAACTTGGATGTGGTAAAATATTTAGGGAGATTACATGATGTAACTCAAAGCAGCCTAGTTGGTAAACGGCAATGCCAGAATCTTCCTCAGAGTTTCTAATTCTAAACCAGTCTTTATTCTAAACCAGTGCAGCATCTGGAGGTCCTGTTGGTAGGTGCTAAGTTCTTCTGCATACAAGTCCATATCAACCTGGATTGGGCCATATTCACCCAATAATGAAGGGTATTACAATAGGATTTTTTGTTCTGCTTTGTTTTTAACACTGTCTAGCTACAATAAAATTAGCTATAATAGGACTATTCCTTCATTTGGAGATTTTCTGTTCTGTGATTTCTTACCCATCAATTTTTTATGTATAATACCTCCCCCAATACACTGTACACAGCAATGTTTACTTTTTAAAAGTATGTAACTTTAGCACTGTGGCGAGCTCCTGTTCCAGCTACTTGGAAGGCTGAGGCAAGAAAATCCCTTAAGCCCAAGAGTTAAGAGGTTGCTGTGAACTGACATACTACGGCACTCTACCAAGGGTGACATAATGAGACTGTCTCAAAAAGAAAAAAAAAAAAAAAAAAAAAAGTATATAACTTTAAGTCAACTTGCAGAAAGCATATATGAATACAGATTAAAATAAGTTCTTTAATGACTTTACATTCTGGAAACGTCAGAGGAGGATCGAATGTAGGAAAAAAAGAAAAATACTATTATCTTCATTACACCAATTTAATTTCCTCTACAATGCACCTAGGATCCTTTCCTCTCTAAGATGAAAAAGTTTAGTAAAAAATCACACTAGGAGCTGGCGCGATGGCTCACGCCTGTAACCCCAGCACCCTTGGAAGCCTGGCAAGTGGACTGCCTGAGCTCAGGAGTCTGAGACTGCAACAACTTCATCTCTCCTAGAGACGAAGCAACTAGAACGACTTCATCTCTACTAAAAACAGAAAAACCAGCAGGCACCTGCAGTCCCAGCTACTTAGGAGGCTGAGACAAGAGAATCACTGGAGCCCAAGTTTGAGGTTGCTGTGAGCAAGTATGCCACAGCACTCTACCCAGGGGGAAAGAAACTCTAAAAAAAAAAAAAAAAAAAAAAACCACTAAGAAAAAAAATAATTTATTTAGTATAAAACTGAGAAGAAGGTTTAATCTACATGCAAAAGGAGGTTTTTTATTTCTTCAGGAAAAAAGCATCCCTATCTCTATTATATAAATATTTGATACTAACAAATTTATTCAAGCATGAATTTCTGAATCACTAGCAGAAAATGACCCGAATATGTTGCTCAAGAAAAGTTTTATATCCAGGCTTGCACTTTTTCTCTGCTGCCTTTTTTTTTTTTTTTGGCCAGGCCGAGTTTGATTCCACCGCCTCTGGTATATGGGACCAGCGGCCCTACTCTTTAAGCCACAGGCGCCGCCCTTTCCACCACCTTTTATGGTACTTATTCTTGGTAGTTACAAAATAAACAATTGGCCTATCTGTCAACATTATTGTTTACCTAGAAAATTAAAACATGATTTTATTTGTCAACCAATACCATATTTTTTCATGTTTAACAAAAATTTATAAGTCTAAATTAGAGTTTTGATTTAATTACTGCAATATACTGTTACCTGCTACCTGGTGCCAAGCTTATACAGCTTAATAATTCTCAAATCTTCATTTAAGATCAAATATTTTACATTTTTATTATTAGTAATTATGTTCATAAAGGCACTCAATTTGGAGATAATCCATTAGAATTTCCTTCAATATTCTCCTTAGTCATAAAGTTATTAATGGCCTGTAATTACAAAATTTAAAAAAAAAACTCTGCTACAACAAAGGCAGCCAGTAGAGGGACTAAAAGTTTACTTTTGCCATTAGCAGAATAAATTCATGATTTACTCTCAGAACAGTGGTTCCTGCCATAAAGAAATCCAGATGTATCACTAGAAAATACAATGCAAAGTATAATGTTCTACCTCTACAGCTATATACTAACAGGAATCTTTTTGTCACTTAAAAAAAAATTGATTTCAATACTGATTAAAAGCCTCAAGTAAGACTATAAGATACTATAAAGTAAGACTATAAGATACTATAAAGTAAAAATTTTCACTTCACTTAAAATTTCCTATTATAAGTTCTCTTTACAATTGATTATCATGGTGTTAAAAGTCAATGAAGGCATGAAATCTGAATAAGAAAATCAAAATAATGTAATTAAAGTAAGCTAATATCCATTAGAACCTATTTTTGCAAAGAAAATGCTTCTGAAAACATTACAATACGTTATTTTGAAAAGAATTCTGTTTTACCCAAGAAACTGAAAGTGCAGTAAGGAGAGAAAGTACAAGAATCTTACTACGCTTTGCCCTTAAACAGGTCACAACTAATCCTGTGAAAACTCAAAGGAAGTACCCCTGGGCATTCAGTAAAAACTGTACCCCTAGCTTTGATGTAGGACCAAAGTGTTCAGGTTTTCTTCTAGGGCACCACATTCCACCATGTTGCTAGTCCTTTAAAACAATCCATAAAGGATACCAAATGCCTGTGTGTGTGACCATTTCCTCGTGGTAGAAGGCTTCCAGTGAAGGGAAGCCCTCCAGCTTCCGCAGGTCACTCCCTGGCGCTCCCTCCATGGCAGCGCTGCTTAACCCACAGCTGCTTCTCTGACTTCAGAGCTCTGCTACCTGCCAGGAAAGTGACAGCCCACAGAACTTAACAAGTGAGACATTAAGATGGAGATCCCTGGGTCATCCCTCATCAACCAGCAAAACAACCAAGAACTCCCAGAAAAAGCTTGTGCTGTTTTCAATCTAAAACTTGTTTCAAGTGAACAGTAGCAACAAGGGAAAACGTTACAGGCTGGAAAGAGCTGCCACAGAAGTCTAAATCCCACATCAGCAAAGATTTCCATACGTACGCTGGACAAGTATTTCACAAGATTATCATTAAAATTTTGGTAGTGATTGAACTGCTAAACTAGATGATCTGTAGATTTCCTTTTTTATAGAATCTATAAAGAAAGAAGACTATAAAAAAAAAGAAAAAAAAGAAATCTGCATCATCTATCCTATTTCCTTTACTCCATAGTTGAGAGGTGGCAGTATGTTCATCTAAAATGAAAAACCACCTTACATTCAATTAGAAAATTTTTCTGATATTCGGCTATGTGAACCTGTCAAAATTCAGATTCTATAAAGCAAACATTAAAATACAGAAACATTAGTATAAATACTTTTTTTTTTTTTTTTTTGAGACAGAGTCTCACTACGTTGCCCTTGGTAAAGTGCCTTGGCATCATAGCTCACAGCAACCTCAAACTCCTGGGCGAATCTCTTGCCTCAGCCTCCCAGTAGCTGGGACTACAGGCGCCCGCCACAATGCCCAGCTATTTTTTTTGTTGTTGCAGTTGGCCCCAGCCTGGTTCGAACCTCCCAGCCTTGGTGTATAAGGCTGGCACTGTAACCGCTGTGCTACAGGTGCCAAGCCTAAACATAATATTCTTGTATTTTATGCCTATTTCTAAAATTGGATGCATTTGTACATCCAAAAACTCAGTAGTCATAATATTACTGTAAAATTATATGCTGCTATAACTATATACAACAGGGAAAAGATTCTTTTAATACACACTTTGCAGAATCAACAATATGCAATAACATTCTTTAGATCAGCAGTGCTTAAATCTCAAACGTGCACATCACAATCAGAACTTCTTTCCATGTCTGCTTATTTATATACTAATATTTAGATACTTAACATTTTTCTTTAAATCAATTCCATTTTTTATATTCAAATGACAGCAATATGATCTGTGAAATCATAGCTTTGATATGCCAATTATATTCATTGTAATGAATACTGTTAATTCTTTTAAAAGGTAGGGAGGAGGTTCGTCAAATTATGGGATCAATATACAACTAGTTAATTACACATTCCAAAGAAAATGTTAAGTATTTACGTCAATAAAGGCTTGACATTAACATTCCAAGGCTAAAATTGTAGTTTGATGATTGTTTTAAATTTCGGCAAGATTATTACTTTTATTTTTAAAAATCTCAAGTGAGTTTTTTTATGTCAAAGTCTGAAAAATTCATCTTAAGAAACTGATGCTTTTAAAATATCTTTGACTATATACCAAAATCCCCTATATATAAAAACCCCTGAAAGAGACATTAGAAGCTGATTAGCTATGGTTGCCTCTGAGAAAAGAAAGAAGCAATTGTGTAATTTTTTATAATACTTCAACTTTTTTTAAACCATGTGCATTTATTACATATTCAAAACAAATACTCTTCAAAATTAAAATGTGCCTAGTATCCCAAAATAAAACCTTTAAAAAACCTGCTAGTGTATATAAATCTAGTAACTCAGAATACATTAAGGTCTCTAACTACAGAAAAACATGCTCAAATCCTACATTAAGTATATTTTTAGTTTCAAGTAATTCCATTATGCAATTGTGTACCAATACAAGGCCTATATACAACCATACAATTCCCTCTGTTAAAAGTGTAACCGTGTTAGAAACGGAATACTAACACTTGAGCAAAAGTAGGGGAAATTCATATACAGAATGCACAAACAAGTATTAATAATACACGTATTAAAATTGTGATGCTCAAGTCACACTTGACTTCAATAATTACGGGAGATACAGAGTAACAGAGGCAATCAGTACATACTGAATATCACAATCTTAATACACTTCTTTGCTTTCTGAAAATATATATACATTTTGGGGGCACCCTTTGTCTTATTTTAATAAATGACTAAGGAACTCTATGTAGCAATCTGACTTAAATAATAGGCCAAATAGTAATAATGTCAGAAATACTAACAGTCATCACAGTAACTGAAGAATTACTAAATTTAACTTTGTGAAAAACCTGGAGAAACTCAATAACTGATACAGCTAAACTATCACTGCAAAAGACAAAAATATAAATTTAATGTATCTGAAATATTAACATTCTTAATATTTAGTTTGAGTTTTATATTTGAACTGGACTCTAAAGTTTAAAAAAGATTATTCTAACGAATAATTTAGCTTTAGCAATAACTAAATAGTAGCAGGCAAACAATGCTTATATCGGCATTGAAAGAATGAGGGTATCAGAAATATGAACATAATTTAACTTAAGAAATACTAACATTCTAAATAAAGAACCCATTAGATTCATAATAAAGAATCTAATATGTGTACATTATATAATCATATTGATTGGATAATATTAACTTGAGGAAAAACTATTCCAGCAAAGCACTTAATAATAAACATGGTAGAAATATTTAAGTAAAAATAAAAAAGCCAGTATGTAAACACATTTTCAAAGACAGATGAATGAAGCTACATAGCAATAATGATACAATTTAATTTGACCTCAACAAATGTGCCTACTCTCTGGAGATTAATCATCTCCTTGGGCTGTTGATTTCTAAAAACATCTACAGATGGGACATTTGCAAAAGACAAAGTCACATCTTGAACTCAGCAATGAACTCAATTCTAAACACTGTAATAAGCAGACTCTGAATGTAAGAAAAAGAAGTGATGACTCCGATACTTGCTTCTAAACATCCATGCTATGTATATGCTATCAAAACGTTCAATTCCCACAAACTATCCACTATAAGACAGACAGAATTCTATGACAGACTTCTACATAAACTGAGTAAAGAATCTACAATTGAAAAAGAAAAAGAACTGCCTAAAAAATGTTTCAAATCAGAAAAGTCAGCAATAAAACATGAAATTTAAAAGGAAAAAGAAATCTTGATAAAAACATTTGGAAAAACTGACTGTGTATTATTTCCCATATGCTATGGCTGAAGGCCAATCTGAAAACAATTTAACTGATTTAAGACATAATACGAGGTTAGTTTTAAGGAGCCTTGCTTTAACACAGATTTCCAGTTTCTAAGAGTAAGATTTCACTAAGATTTTTTCAGGAGGAAATACTTCAATTTCAATATTTCTATTTCTACAAATACACTATATCAATATATGTACTTGAATAAAAGTTGCTAGGAATCCATTCTTGATGAACTCTGATTCAAACATGTGTTGATGATTGTGCCAAATACCTTCAAGGGCTTATAGATTTCAAATTTTCAAAATAGATGACACTTTTGAGAAATAAAAAATTCAACAACATAATATTTAGGCCTATGCTTTTAAAAATGTATGAGCTTTTCTAATAATATATACAAATCCCCCAATGGTTTACCTTGGAAACGTGCCTCGTGAAGCAGATGTCACACATGGATGACCAGGTGGACTGCTACATATTTTAGGGTGTCACTATAGCTTATTAAATGGAAACTCTAAACACACAACAAGATAACCCATTTTTACATTAGGATTTGCATTTAATATAGTCACACCTGGGATTATACATTACCCATTCTGGGTTAACAGAGAACAAAGACCTTGTATTCTTTCTACTGTAGCACCTAGGCCTAATCTTTTGGATGTAATCTCTTGGTTTTTCTAACTTACTGGTTTGAGAAATGGAACTGCATCACTAAATTCAAAGTTGTATATTCACTGTTACCTGAAAAGGACATAAATGATCAAGAATCATTACAACTAAGGAATTACCACAGGCCCCCAAATATTACTTTGCTAATTCCTGAGAACCCAAAAGTATTGTACCTTATAATTATCTTGCAGGCTAAGCCCTTGTAAACATCATCTACCTTCACTTGCAACCCACCTTTTCACAGTAAGTACACTGCATATTCAATCACCTTCAATTCCTTTTTTAAAATAATCAATTATTTTCAATTCTAATTCCGTTTAGACATTTAAAGCACCCAAACCCCAAAATAACCACAAGACCTTGCTTTAAGACAAAGGGGAAGTTTTCTTTTAAAATGCTGACATCAATCTTTTCATCTACTATTTATAAACTGTATCACCTAACAGTAAACACTATACAATTGCTTTTCCTCACGTACTTAGAACTATTTTCACATCCGTTAACATTTTGTAATGATACAATCCTTTAAGGGTTGAGTCCCACACTTTCTTTGGGCAGAACCAGTGGGTGGAGAATACTAAACTATCACACCCTTTTAAGGCACATGTGAAACAGGCAACAGCACCAAAAAAACTGTCATGGTAATAGGACTGCTCACTGCTGACATGAAGTCGTCCTTTAGTCTACCACGAAGTCTCTTAATTATGAGATTTTTAAGTTAAAGTCCTCTTCGTGTACAATTTTATCTCCAAATGTATCAATAATCAAATTTCAGGGCAGCACCTGTGGCTCAGTGAGTCAGGTGCCAGCCCCATATACTGAGGGCGGCAGGTTCAAACCTGGTCCCGGCCAAACTGCAACAAAAAAGTAACCGGATGTCGTGGCGGGCGCCTGTAATCCCAGCTACCAGGAGGCTGAGGCAGGAGAATCGCCTACGCCCAAGAGCTGGAGGTTGCCGTGAGTGAGCTGCGATCCCACAGCACTCTACCGAGGGTGACAAAGTGAAACTCTGTCTCTAAAAAATAGTAATGAAATTTCAAATCATAATATACCCTTAAAAAAATCTTCATACAAAAGAAAAAAACCTCACCAACGTTTATCTTATGTTTCTTCCCACACAAACCTACACAATGAAAGCATCATGTATTTTACCCTTGACATTTCTTCTCGACAAGAACATTCTCCCCTAGACTCCACCACAACTATCACCAACTTGAATTCTAAAACATGCAATACACAGCCCTAGAAATGGACTCTGCTCTAAACTTCCTCAAAGAAGCTTAAAACCTTTCTTCACTCTAGAAGTCAAAAACACGGTTGCTTTTTTCAAAAGAAGTACTCATTGTTACAGAACCATTATTAGAAAATAAACTGAGATTTTTGTCCAAGACTTCAGTGATACCAAGAGAAAGGATTTTCAGAGCAATCTATATGGTTTTGATTTAAAACCAAAAACCACAGTTGTCTGTGGCAGAATTCTAACGTCAGCAGGGAACACTAGCACTGCCTTAGGGTATTTCTGTTGGCCTTGGCCCACTCACACAGCAGTGGTCCTGAGTGACTACAGTGCAGCTAAAAATCCCCATTGCCTAGTGATGTCTAAACCTTACTGACTTTGTGTAGGCCTAGGCTAAGTGTGCGTGTGCCTTAGATTTTAATAAAAGCTTAAAGTTTTAAAAATATTAAAAACAGCATCTTATAGAATATGGATAAAGATATTTTAATATGCTTGTATTTTACGTTAAATGTTACTATAAAAGACCCAAAGCTAAAAAAATTTACAAGTTTACCACGCAAAAGATCCAGTAAAAGCTAAGGCTTATCCATTATAAAAATGTTTTTAAATAAATTTAGTGTAGTCTAAGATTGCAGTATTTATGAAGACCACAGGAGTGTACTCCCACATCCTAGGCTTTCATATTCCCTCAGCACTCCCTGACTCACCTGGAGCAACCTCCAAACCATGAAAAGTTTACCACGTTTCACCCTTTGTATCGTAAGTTTACTACACCTTTTCTATGTTGAAATACACATATACTTACCACTGTGTTCCAAATGCCCATAGCACTCCACAGAGTAACACGCTGTAGGTTTACAGTCTGGGAACCACTGGCTGTACATACAGCCCCGGTGTGCAGCAGGCTGTGCTACTACGTTTGGTTAAGTACACTCTATGATGTTCCCACAAGGACAAAATTGCCTAGCAACACACTTCCCCACTGTTAAGTGATGCATGACTGTATGTTGTTATGGAACCACCTTAAATTTGCTTTTGTCAAAGGTTTCAGATTATAAAGCTTTTATCCTGTTAAGTATTTACCATAATATTGAGGAAGACAATAATCATTACCAAATGAGTTCTTACCATGTGCCAGGTAGACACTTTACTAGGTGATTAACAAATACTATTATTAATCCTCACAAAAATGTTTAAGATTGGTATTATGACCGTTTTGCAAATGAAAAACTTGATGCCCAGAGAGGTTAGGGCAATTGTCAACACAACATAAGCTAACAAGTGGCAAAGTCAAGTACAGACAGTTCTAATACAGCCATTCATTCAGTATCATCACACTGCTCAGAAAAAAGTAAGGTAAAAAAACTTCTATGGATCCATAATTTCAATCTTTAAAATTCAAATAAAAGGAAAGTCACCAAAATTTTAACAGGTGTGTTAACAATGATACATAATGCTGCAGATCAGTCCTCACCATGTGCAACCAAGTCCTCTGATCATGTTCATCTAGTGGGAAAACTGAGGCAGAGGAGTTACGTGACTTCCTACATCATGGGTGGAATAGAAATCCATAAACCAATTGGATTTTCCTGAATCTTGAAACATAGTTAGAAGTTTTCAAAATTACCTTAATTCAAAAGGAAAACGCGGTAGTTAATTAGTTAAAAAACTGTCCAGGGAAAATGTTATAAATGTAGCTGTCGTACTGGCTGGCACACTACATTGGAAAAGCTGATTAACGAAGTTAATAGCTCCATATTAACTGTATCAAAAACTTAATAAACTATGAAGTACAAAATCAAAAAGTGCCATTAAATATGTATGTACATTAGAATCTAGGCCTTAATTATGGCATAAAATACTGTCAACTATCCCTAACACCCTAACATTCATATTCTTACTTTTTTCCAAACAAGGGGGGAAGAAGAAATCCAACTAAAGCAAATAGTTAACAAATAGTATTTAGATACAGTGTTACAAGAAAAGCTAAATGTAACACAGTGACAAGAGGAATTGAAAGAATTCTTACTGTATTACAGAACTATAGCCAAAATCCAAAACAGCAACCCACACCTACTGGTTATACCATTAAATAAAATGTTATTAAATAATATCCAATCTACTAACAAAATCTATATAACTATACTATCACCAATCATAATCTTTTAAAATCGTCCATAAATGCGAAGAAATTAAGCATTTTAACCATTCTGGGTCTTATTTTCTTTACCTATAAAATGAGAAAGATGGAGTAAACTTCTAACATAACTTTCATTCTGAACCCCTGTACAACAATAATCAGAACAAAGTCTAATGTAAAGTTCTGTTAATAGATGCAGTATCTCCATTTTTTTCAAGACTATAAACAGAAGCTCACTAGGCTTCACACTTAGGCTTTGTGTATTTTAAGTTTTATCACAATAAAAATGTTGAGGGAGGGAAAAACAATAAGGGAATAAAGGCAAAGCAAAAAAAGCTAAGAAAAATCTGGCAACCATTGTTGTGATGTATAGATTAAATCGTAGGATTTGTTGGGTGTGGTGGCTTCCACCTGCAATCCCAGCACTTTAGGAAGCCAAGGAGGAGGATCATTTCAGCCCAGGAGTATAAGACCAGCCTGGGCAACATAGCAAGACCAGACCTCATCTCTAAAAATTAAAAAACCATCATAATAATAATTTTAGAGTATAAATTTGAATGAAGGTTATAATAGTCAAAAATAATTTTAAATATTTAAGACACTTAATATATTAAATTATAAAATATTGTATAATTTCTTTGGAGAAACCAAAAAGATAAACATGAAATAAACATGGCTGAATAATGATGCTTGCTAACTCTGATCTTAAATCAATTCAAAACACTTATGATTTTTTCATTCAAATATTAAATTTGTTCCTAACCTTTTAATTTCTAGTTGTCTACCATTTAATACATAATTACTGACATTCTTTTACAGGAGAAGACAAAGTAAATTTTTCTTCTGTAAAAGAAGTTCAATCTAGGGCAGCGCCTGTGGCTCAGTGAGTAGGGCACTGGCCCCATATACCAAGGGTGGTGGGTTCAAACCTGGTCCTGGCCAAACTGCAACAAAAAAGTAGCCGGATTATCATGGTGGGCACCCGTAGTCCCAGCTACTTGGGAGTCTGAGGCAAGAGAATCACCTAAACCCAAGAACTAGAGGTTGCTGGGAGCTGTGATGCCACAGCACTCTACTGAGGGCAACAAAGTGAAACTCTTGTCTCTTAAAAAAAAAAAGTTCAATCTGTGATTTTTGTCTTTTATACCTAATATGTGTTTTGAACAACGTCTAATTAAGATGTCAATCGTGTCTTTAAAATGCTGTGTTTTGGTTTTTTTGAAGGATTGTGACCAGGCTATTTTGATTATTTAGAAAACAAAGACTTAAAAGGATAAAATCATGAAGAAATATTGTAGCAAGTATTTTGAAAGAAAATAAAATTTAGGTCTTGAAATATTTCATCTAAATTACCACTATTAAATTAATGCTCAGTAAGAAATAAATCATACACATTTTATGCTACTTTGAGCTTACTCAAATTTTATTAAAATACCCCTTGATTCCCAACCCTCGTGCTCCTCAAACATCCCCTGCAAATCAAACTTGTGTAAATCTCATCTTAACCACACTAGGGGGAGCTCCCTAATTGAAAGAATCCTCAATGTGCTTTTGTTACCTAAGTATTCCTACAAAACAATGACTTTGTGACCTATTTGCTGTTCATATCTGGCTGTTATTTAACATACTCTTTAAGAAACACCATCCCTGTATTTTATCACGTTTTCATTTAACATCTTTCTTTAAAACGCCCTCCTTTGCTTATCAACTGCTACTGAGACAACTGCGGGTACAAAGGCTTCATTATTGCCAGTTTGGAGTTCAGCAGCAGCAGCAGCACTGGGTGCTGACGGGACTGCCAATGTTACAGAGTGCTTCAATGGCAAGGTCAAGACTGAGATTCCCATTTTCACATTTCTGGCCACTGCCCTTCATTTACACAGTAAAGACGGTGAAAAAAATTAATCAAGTTTGACTGTAAAGTCTTCTCTGCACCAATAACAATTCTTGAAAACATCTTTTAGGAGGCTTAAAAGTTCAGAGCCTTTCCAACACCAAAGAGAAAAGGGCAGTTTCTTCAACAACTGATGCTGGAAAAACTGGATAAACTGAGTATACACATGAAAAATAACGAACTTAACTCAAAACA
Organism: Loris lydekkerianus; assembly: GCA_963574355.1. NCBI lineage: Eukaryota > Metazoa > Chordata > Mammalia > Primates > Lorisidae > Loris > Loris lydekkerianus. The sequence continues at coordinate 35,669 of CAUYPK010120743.1, forward strand.
GATGAAAGACCTAAACATAAAATCTAAAACCATAAAACTCTTAAAACATACAAGAAAATTTTCAATGGAAAAGTACAGTGACAACAAAAGTAAAAATAGATAAAATGGATTATGCAAAATTAAAAACTTCTGTGCATCAAAGGCCACAACGGATTGAAAAGGCAATCCACAGAATGAGAAAATATTTGTAAATCATGTATCTGATAAAGGGTTAATACCCAGAATATACAAAGAACTCCTAAAACTCAACAAAAACAAAAATACCCAACTTAAAAACAACCAAAGGACTTGAAATTGAAAAGGCATTTCTCCAAAGGCAATATACAAATGGCCAAGAAGGGTATGTTGATGTTTAACATAAAAATTAGAGAAATGCAGATAAAAACCACAATGAGATAGCACCTCACCTCCACTAGAATGATTAATATCAAAGAAAAACTGGTAATAGCAAGTGTGGGTAAGGATGTAAAGTATAACCTTTGTGCACAGCCAGTGAGAATGTTAAACAGCACCACAGCTATGGAAAACAGCATGGTATGTTCTAATAAAAAATGAAAAATGGAATCACAACATGATCTAGCAATTTTTCAGGGTGTGTGTCCAAAAGAAGTAAAAGCACAATCTGAAGAGCTAGTTGCACACCATGTTCACTGCAGCATCATTCACCACAGCCAAGGGGCAGAAAGAGCCCACATGGCCATCAGCGGGAGTGGAGGGAGAATATGTGGTCTACACAGACGAGGGGATTATCACACAGCCTTCAAAAGGAAAAAAATCACATTGTGCTAAGTGAAATTACCAGTAACACAAAGACAAACATTGTATTATTCCACTTATATGAGGTATCCATAGTCAAATTTGTGAAGACACAGGGGCTGGGGAGGAAGAGGAAACGGGGAGTTACTGTTTACTGGACACGGAGTTTCAATTTTACAAAATGAAAAAGTTGTGTTGGTTGCACAACAATGTCAATACACTTAACATTACTAAACTGCACACTTAAAAATGGTTAAAATGGTAAATTTTATGTCATGTACTTTTTCACAAAATTTAAATTTTTTTAATTAAAGGACTTTAAAAATTTACAAAATCCCATTCACCATTGTTTTTCCAGTTCACATTATGCATAGCAGTATTTCACTTCTAATAATGTGCTTTCATTTGGAAATACGAAATTCTATAGCTTAGTTTATACCAAACTATCACTAATACTTTTGTTGACAGCTTAAGAGAAATGAAAAACCCAAAAGAGAACCAAGTTTTCACTACTTCACCTACCAACCTTCAAAGCCTGTAGTTTTTACTACCTCAGTACTAAATGGGTACTATTTGGCTAAAGGTAAAAAAGTAGGATCCAACAGTAAGTAATTTACCTAGATTATCTGGCAAATTCACAAATAGACCTCTATACTCAAGAATAAAATTGGTTAAAATTCTCCCTAAGGGTCAATTTGATCTTACCCTAAAAGCCACCATTTCTTCAACAAGGTTAACACTCACTGTTGGAAATCCTCAAAAAACTAAGCACACAGTTTATCTCTTTTTAGGGTCTCTGTTAAGGATTATCTTTACCAAGGGCACACAGTAAAATACACACCATTCTCAGTCCTGGAATGCTATCTCATCAGTACTAATATGTTGCGTAGCAGGTGTGTACTCAGGTAAGCGACAAAAATGACACATCACAGCCCAGAGAAAGATTTAGCAGCTAATCCTAACTAAAACCTAACTTTAAAAAAGAAAAAAAGGCAATGTTGAAAACAGGCGACCTGAAACAAAATGAAGATAAATTGATCCACATATCAATCTTTAATCAGACTTCTAAAACTGTATACATTTCCTAATTTTATATACTAAGTCTGGTTCAGATTTTTCAGTGGCTCTCAGGATCAGCATTTGAAGCTGTTGAACACACGAAAAAAATGTTACCAAATTTACCTGCAATGATAAGCAGCATAAGCAATTTAATAAGGTCTACTACAAAGAGTGACTGAGGCTACACATTCCATGACTGTACCAGCAAATGGTATTGATTATCAAAATTAAATATTTAGAAGAACTTCTATAGGCACAGAATTTCTTAGTAGGGCATCCAAAGTGATTGAGGAAAATAGTCAAGATCATCATTCTTTTTTCTCAGCTACTTTCTGCTTTCTCAGCTACCTATGTTCTGCAAATTCTGACAGCATCCTAGCTAATAATGCAGATATTTTATTTATAGAATGCTAGCTAAGTTAACAAATGCAATACAGATATTAATATTCTTGCAACTGGTTACGGAAAAGCACATATGTGCATGTACATAAGATGGATTATCTATATAATATACAAATACTCATAAAAAGCCATTGACCTATATTTAAAGAGAATAATTCACCAATGGTTGTTTGGATGCTCTATAAATTGGGTATGTTCCGTCTTCTATGTAACTCACTCTCATTTCCTTCAACTACTGAGATTATACACAAGTATTTAGTATCGTGGGCTCCGCAGATGCCAATACAGAGCATGAAAAGGGAAGCACGGAAATAAGAACACTGAAGTCACACAACAAAGATATTCACACAAACAGGCAGATACAAAAGCACTTTTACAAGGAAAACATAAGAACGTTTAGTATTATATATGTGGCGTATCTAAAATTTGTAATAATTTATCTCTTGTGAATAGGAAATATTCATGCTTAAAGTCAGCAAGGACAACAGTTCTATGATGAAAAAAGTCTTCTGCAAAGATGTTTTCTTCTAATTGAACACTTTACTCAAATGATCACTTTCATTTGGAAACTGTGGTTTCTTAAATTATTTTAATGCCAATGTCATTTTTATGTGCCAATCAAGACATAAGCATAAATATTATGCCTTGCATCCTTGCTTAATCATCAAAATAATGGAGAAGTACTATTCCTCCCTGCTGTTGAACCAAGATGCATGAACCCTGACATGCATATCCCCCTCTTCAGGCTCTTCTCTTTGTCAAAATGTTAACAGCGCAGCAGCACCACTTGGCCCTCAAACTTTCTGTAAGCTTTTTTAAACTAGTACTAAAGTGTTCTCTGGTGGAAGCCAGCAACTGAGAAAAGGAACACACGGGAGTTACAAATGCCCTCACAGCCTCTCCATTAGAAGTTCTTCTAAGGAAGCATCCTAAGAAATATTTTCAATAGGTAGTCAGTAGGAGGTGAATGTGTGTCAATGCCCTGCCCACTTACGAAAAATGATGTAGAAAAACAGGAAATCAATAGTTCTTCTATACACTGACAACTGACAACCCAATAAGGCAACCAGATAATGCCAAGTTTAAACTTCTTTGAACACTTAAAAGTTTGGGTGAAAATCTTAAGCAATAAAATACTGTATAGTACTACATATAACAAAGAAGCATGAAAGTGAAAGAAACTATTTTACAGCAACAAACCAAAAAGTTCATGGCAAATCTACCTAAATTACTGACCTATAAAAGGAAGCACCACAGAGACGGGAAAAAATAAAAATACTAATGTGGCAAGAAAAAATATTTAACTAATGACAGAAGTTCAATGTGGTAAAACAAGTCTGAATTGTAATGTACATTCTAAATGCTACAGGACTAAATTTAACCATTTCCAAAGATTCTTATCCCTGAGAAGCATACAAATTTTTAACACGGGACCAATTCAGTCTCCCTCTACACAAAGCAATTGTAGTCAGGGCGGCACCTGTGGCTCAAAGGAGTAGGGCACCAGCCCCATATACCAAAGGTGCCAGGTTCAAACCCAGCCCTGGCCAAAAAACTGCAAAAAAAAAAAAAAAAAAAAAAAAAAAAAAAGTTTTCTTAAACAAAAAAATTTACCGGAAATTTTTA
>CAUYPK010120746.1:0-25257 GCA_963574355.1 Loris lydekkerianus
GGTGACCCCCAACCATAAAATTATTTTCGTTGCTACTTCATAACTGTAATTTTGCTACTGTTATGAATCGTAATGTAAATATCTGATATGCAGGATGTATTTTCATTGTTACAAAGGGGTCGTGACCCACAGGTTGAGAACTGCTGGTCTAACGCAAGTGAATGTAAGGCTGGGCTTAAAATAGGTATTTTACAAAATTGGCATCACACTGACCTTCATATTAGCTGCCGGGAACATTTTCCTCTTTTAACATTTTGCAAAAGCCTGATTACACTTGTATAGTAATTTCTCTTCTAAGGGAATGTTATAATTTATTTTTGTTTTTCTCTGAAGGTCGATCTCTGTACCATTTTTATGGCTAGTACATCCCCTTGACAATGTCCCCCCACCTCCGCTCCTCCTCAGAACACTCAGGGACTAAGAGACGGTGTGGTCACCACTTGTCCAGCCCCATCTAGCAGAGGCAGGGGAAGTGGGGAAGGGGACACCGTGGGCAGGGAGGAGCTTATCTCGTGACTTGGACTTCCCATGAATGTAGCACCTGAGGCCCAGGGGCCAGAGGGGCAGCTGTTCCCCCAAAATGACACCAAAAATCCAGATGAGGACCAGGACTCAACCTGTAATCCTGAGTTCTTCCTCCTCTAGCCTCTGTGGCTTCTGAATGAGCCGTGCTAGTGCCAAGTGGTGCTTGGGGCAGTAGGCCTGGCCACCTTCAGACTCTGTGTTTGTGTGACCCAGGTGCAAAGGCCACTCTGTGACTCACACAGCCTCAGAAGCTCCCACTCACTGAGGGTCTACCTCGCATGGGCTCCCACAGCCCCACCCCAGGGGGCCCTACACACTATCTGCTTCTCAACTGCTGCCAGCTGACTCCAGGGTTAGGACATGGTCCTAGCGGCTCAGACTTGGACTTTTCAGAATAATTTAGGGGGTTGGAATTTTCAAGGTAGAATCTCCCATTTTTTAAAGCACTACTACCAAATCCAGTTTTGGATTTCTTATTTTGTTGACTAGATTATTTGTCTGCAGGGGCGCCCCGTCCCTTCATAGCCCATGTGCCCGGGGCCACTCCTCCACCCCTCACCCCTCACCCCCTCAATTACAAAAGAGGATGCAGTCTGCTTTCTGCTGCTTTAGAACACCTGAAACTGGACCTGATATAAAGACAAGGGATTTATTTCTTACAGTTCTGGAGGTGGGGAGGTCCAAGGTCAAAGGTCTGCATCTGGTGAGAGCCCTCTTGCTGGTAAGGACGCTGCAGGATCCTGAGGCAGCCCGGGCATCACAGCAAAGGGCCAAGCATGCTAGCTCAGGTCTCTCTTCCTCTTCATATAAAGCCCCCACTCCCACAATGACCCCCTCGTCCATGAATCCGTATCTCAGGAATGGATTAATCCACTCATGAGGCAGGGCCCTACTGACTCAGTTACCTCTTAAACGCCCCACCTCTCAATTCTGCCACATTAGGGGTGAAGTTTCAGCATGAGTTTTGGAGAGGACATCCAAGTCCTAGCAGGTGGTACACACGTACTGTTGTACACTGTACTTGGAGCACATCCTGGAAACCATTCCTTTTCAGGACATGGAGAGGGCTCTCTTGTCCCCTGCGAATGGCTGCATGGCATTCTGCTGTGTGGCAGTACCATGGACTTTTTAACCCAATGGTTTTAATTCAGAGGTGACTTTGCCCTGACAACGTCAGGAGACATTTTTGATGGATGGTGTGCCTGTGTGTGTGTGAGTGTGTGTTATGTAGTAGGTAGAGGCCAGAGGTGCAGCTAAACTTCCTACGGTGCACAGGATAAGCCCATAACAAGGAATTATCCCTTCCAAAATGTAAACAGTGCCAAAGCCGAGAAACTCTGATCTAACCTGTCTTGGGTTGCCATAGTTAGCAATGAGAATACAGGATGTGCTGCGTGAATGTACATATCGCACAAAAAAGCATTTATTATTCATCTGAGATTCAGATTTAAATGTGCATCCTGTGTTTAACTGGCAACCCTAAATCAGTCCCTGTTGCTGGAGACCTGAGTTGTTTCCAGTCCCCCGTTAATTAGGAATGTTATGACGTTGCATGTTCATTGTGTGTCGTGTTTTGTTCACATGCAGGTCTGTCTACAGGACAAATTCCTCAAGGTGGAGTTATTAGGTCAAAGGCAAGATTTGTGATTTTGGTGGAGATGGCCAAATTTCCTTCTGTTAGGATGGCGTGAATTTACACATCTCCTAGCAAAGTCTGAGAGTGCTTGTTTCCCTACAACTTTGCCACCACAGTGTATTACTAAGCTTTGGAATATTTGCCATTTTGATTGGTGGGAAATAGGAGTAGAAAACTTTTAAAATACTATGAGCAGACTCAGGTAGAAAATCCATGTAAGAAAAATTTTAAAATGCTAGGCCTTGTGGCAAACCAATTTGGTGTTCACTGTATGCCTGCTATCACAGACTTTCCCCATTAGCTGTGTGAAGTGAAACTGCCAGCCCAGAGAGGTTAAGTAACCTGCCCAAGGTCACACAGCCCTCATCTGGCTGATTCCTGATCTGTGATCACCCTATGAAGGCTCATTTATTGCTCATACTAAAACAGCCAGGTGGTGCTGGGAGGGCCCATGGCAAGCTCCTACCCCATCCTCACCTCCTGAGGCTCGTCTATAACTCCCTCTTGTTGCTGCTTTATTGATCACTTTTCAGCCAGGCTGCTTGCCTGCTGCACGCGGCATCGGCAGCAATTGTGCCCAAGAGTGAGTGTGCAGGGCCTTGCCGAAGGCTGGACAGTCATGTCCGACTTGGGTAATTGGTTAAATAGATTCTTCTACATGTGCAACATGGAGCTTTCTGCTTCGATAAGGCATAGTATTAATTTTAATTAAATCTCTGAAGGCTTAGCCAAATATTTCCGTTTTGTGAACATGTCCCTTGATCATGGAGTTTATATTCCCTTGAGACAGGCTGCTGGGAAGCGCTGCCTCCCCCACCCTGAGTGCAGGGAAGCTTGGGGGTGGGGGAGGAGATGATTAGGCTTGCAAGATAAGCCTGTCTGGAGTGAATCCAGGACCCACTAAGTTCCAGGCCCTGTGCTGGGGACTGCCACAAATTATTTAACTTAATTATAGAGCTGGAACTTTATATTCCCATCTCAGAGCTGTAAAAACTGAATCAGAAGATTAAAAAGTTTGTTTAGCATTACACAGCTGCCCAGATCTGCTTGGCTGCAGATGTCATGGGCTGTGACACTTGAACCCTTGAGTCTTGGCCCCTTAGCACTGCCTGCTCCTCTGCCTCTGAGAAACAGCCTTCACTTTTTCCTTCAGGGAACCGCCCCCCCCCCCCCCCTCAGCACTCAGTGCAACCCACATGTAAACACTCCCTTCCCCCAGAGCTGATTCTGCTGCCAAGCAGTTCTGGCCACCCCAAGCTCCACGTGACCCTGCCATGAGCCATGGGGCCCTTCACCAGGTGACCCTGGCAATTAGGTTACATTAGGGATGGATTCTAGACTGGGCCCTGAGAGTTAATCCTGGGCCTTTGGTTGGAGTGGTTGGGAAAGAATCACTTTCTTCCTCATTGTTAGGATAATCCGAGTCAGGAACTATGGAGAACCTCCTCTGAGGAGGAAGACAGAGGCAGGAAATAGGCGGGAAAAAGAAAGCAAAGACACACACAGGATAGTGACATTTGAGCCCTGGGATTCAGCCAGGCCCAATGGAAGACTAACTACTCTTGAACTTTTAAAGTTATTTAAACCAGTAAATTATTCAATGTTTTCTTTTCCTCCTCTCCTCCTGCTGCCTCTCCTTGCATTTTGAGGTGCTTAAAAACATTTCTTTGGGAGTCACTTTCCTGTTTCCACTTGAAGAGCCATTAGATGCTGCCCTGAAGAGAGGAGCTCAGTCAAGAGGCCCTTTCCAGACACAGCTCCCTGAGCTCTGCGGGGGCCGCCCTCGGCCCGTGGCCCTCCCTCGAGTGCTCCTCCTGGTACCATCCTCACCCAGGCCCTGGCACGCCCTCCCGGCCTCCTGTCTGTTTGGCTTGCTCCTGTTCTGGGCCCTTTGGTAGCTGGTTCTCCCAGTCACCTCTGGGTTCGGGCTCCCCCTGTGAGCGCGTTGGAAGAGCTGAGTTCCAACTGGCAGGATCCCAGGCCCAGTACAGGAGGAGTCCAGGGCTGAGTGGGGGACTGGTGGTCCACAGATTTCCAGGGGACTGTGTTCACCACTCACACTCATGCATGTGAGCACACTTCTCACGCACACACACGTAAATCCATTTGTGCTTATATCTGTAGAGAAAGGTCTGGTGGTCACACTGGGAAGAGTGAGGATGGCTTCTCTGGGTGGTGTGACTTTGCTTGCAGAGTATCTTTCTGAATGCTTGGAGTTTTCTAAAATGAGTATGCACTATTTTTGCGAATAGAAAATGTATGCAGCAGAACCTCTGTAAGGTGATCACCCAAGGGACTATAGCAAACTGGTCCACACACAGGGGTGGTCAACGTAAGAAGCCAGGCCTCCTGTACTGATACGTACAGATGGGGCATGTCCAGTCTATGAAAATTAGGTCAGCTTAAGGAGGTGGACAGTGTAGGGAGGTCAGCTATGGAGGTTCTATATATACACACACACACTAACATCATAAAATGTTTAAAAATTAGTTGCAAATGTAAAAAATCATAGAAAGAAAACAAGAAATTTCCCATAAAATACAAATACTCATACCAAGCAAAAATGGGAGTGCCCATTTTCTCACTACCTTTTGATACAGAATACAATCATCCTTCTAGTTTTAGCCAATAGAATGGGCAAACCCTGGAATTGGGTTTTTTGTTTTAATTTGCAGTTTCATGATCAGTGACCCTGAGCTCCCTTTCACTTGTTGACGGGCTGTTTGTTTCTCTGTGAGTCTCCTGGTTACAGACTCCACCATTGTTTCTACTGGATGGCTTATCTTTTGCTCCTTACCATCAGGAACTAGTTATCTCTGGGGGATTTTAATCCTTTTCCTGTAATAAGTGTTGTAAGTACTTTCTCCCAGCCTGTCCTTTGTGTCTCAAGTCTGTCCGTGGTGACTTTTCTGAGACAGAACATCCTATTTGATGTCGTCAGCACAGTTTCCTTTATGGCATCTTAACCTTTGGACTCTCTTCGACAGGCCTTTCTCCCCGAGTTCTGACGGTTCTGTGCCACATTTTAAGCTCCTGCTTTCACAGAATTTTTATATTCAGAATTTCGATCTACTGTTTTTTTTTACAAATTTAATGTTGTGCATTGTGTGAAGGAGAAAGCCAGGTTTGTGTGCTCACGATTCCCATGCAGTCACCAAATGGTTTCTGAATGTTCTGTGTTGCTTCTGTCATGTTGTTATTTTTTTGTGGTGTGGTTGATGCTGGGCTATTCCTGTGCCTTACATGTCAACTTAAGAAATCAGTTTGTCAAGTGGAAAAAAAAAAATTCTCTTGGGTTTTTGATGTCTATTATATGAACACTGAATTAACTCATTAATGGCTATGTTTGCTTATTGGACACCAGGAGCCGATACTGAGTTATTTGTCTGTTGGACACCAGCGCAGACACTGACTTAGTCATGACCCCTCACTTCCCGCCCACTGTCGTCATCCGTCCCTTGTCTTGTTCTCACTTCATGTTAATCGTTCCCCTTTTCTTCCTAATCCCCAGTTTCTATGTATGCGCCTACTAATTTGTTTGATAAATGTGTCTGGATAGTTATTAATCCTTATAAAATATTTAGTATTGTTTTGTAGCAAGCACTATAGATTTTTTTCAGTCTTCCTACTGTTTTGAAAATACATCCAGGGGTTGGGTGTGGCTGCTCACGCCAGTGATCCCAGCAGTTGGAGGGCGGAGGGAGGAGGGTGACTTGAGCTCAGGAGTTCAAGGCTGCAGTGAGCTTTGATTGAGGCAACTGCACTCCAGCCTCAGCGACAGAAGGAGACCCTGTCTCTCAAAAAAGAAAGATAAAAATAAAATAAAGTCCGGGTACCTGTGTGTGTATCAAATTTCTTGCTTCCAACAGCTGCACAGAACTTCTTAGGCAGCATCTGCTACAGTTTCTAGTTCCCTGGCCATGGGCATGAGGGTGCCTCCAGCCCCGCACCCCACCCCATGGCCACCCTGCAGTGCTGCAGGAACACCCGCGTGCCTGTTCTCTTGTGGAGCTCAGCTTGCATTTCTTGAAAGCTTACAATTAGCAGGGGCTTTGCCACATCATTTAATTTCCACGAAACAGTGCCTGATTGCTCCTCAGAATGGCCGCACCCGTCTTCATTCCCACTTGATTCAGGGATCAGCCTGATTCCTCGTATCGTTGTCAACGCAGGGTTTTTTTTTTTCCTGACTTTGTAATTTTTTCCACTCTGATGGGGTAATTGTTTGAACGTGCATTTTCTGATTATGAATGAAGTAAAGCTTCGCTGCGGGTACTTAAGGACTATTTGGGTTTTCCCTGCTTTGAGCTGTCTAATCATATCACTTATCATTTTGCTGTTGGGTTGATTATTTTGTTGTTAGTTTGCAGAAGTTTCTTATATATTCTTGGGTGTGAGACATTGCAAATTTTCTTCTCCAGTCTAAGGCTTGGTTATATCTTTGACTATTCATCTTTGCTGAACCCAAATGCTTCATTTTGATAGAGTCAAATCCATCTATTTTCAACGGTATGACTTGTGCCTTTACATCTGGTTTGAGAGGTCTTCCACCCTTAGGCCACAAATATGTTCTCTCACAATGTTTTCTCTATTAGCTTTGCAGATTTATCTTTCATATCTAGGTTCACATCCTTCAAACATGAAGGTCCGCCTAGTAGAGGAAGAAGACAATTAAGTTCATGAACTTGTCCGAGGAAAAGTGTTACATGCCTCATTGCTGGATATCACGGCTGTCACCAGATGGCCAAAGGCAGCACTGTGAACGTGACCATAGAGATATTCAGCAGTGAAGTACGTGGCATTTTATTTATTATTATTATTTTTTTTAGGATGAGTTTGCCAACTTAATTGTTAGACCTTATATGGTCAAAGGTAGAGATTCAACTCTATTTTGCCACGTAAAACGAGCATATGTCCCTACTACTATTTCCAGTACATACAGTGTTGAACAGAAGTGCTGGGTCAGGCATCTTTAATTGATGTCTTATCTTAAAAGGAATGTATCTGACATGTCTCTGTATAAAGGGTAAGGGCCCCGGGTTTGAGTATAGAGCCTCAATCAGGTTGAAGGTCCCTTCTCTTACACTTTCCTTGGAGTTCTTATCATGCAGAAATAGGTATTAGATGCCAATAAATGCCACTGGTGTGTCTAGTGAGATAATCTTGTGACTTTTTCCTTAGGTTATTGATTAGTGGATTTCAGTAATAGATTTTAAAATATTAAACCATCCTTTCATTTCCTTCATAACTCCTGTTAGGTAAGTTACTTTTTTAAGGGGATTTATTCATTAATATGCAAGTTGCAAACAAAAGAGAGACAAAATGGTAAGTGAACACACCCTGGGAGCAGCCCTGGTCAGGAAACGGAGAGTGGCCATCTGCCTGGACGCCCTGCAGCACCCTTCCTAGGCCCCGCCCTCCAAGGGGACCCACCACCTGGATTTCTAACACCACTGATGAGTTTTGCCTGATTTCAACTTTTTTAAAAATTAATTTTAATTTTTTTTATTTTTACATATACATGTGTTTATTAGGTTTCCATTTTTTGCCTTCACAAAATTAAAGAGGCTTAAAGTTTAATAACAATAACAATGTTTAAGATGAGGACTAGAAACAAAAACCTCGTAAAGAAAGAACGAACATAAATACATTCAGAAAAGAAATCAGAGAATTGCTGCATCAAAATATTAAGCAATAATAATAATAATGCAAAGAAAGTAATGTTCACATTTTCAAATAAGAGTATGTCTATCATAGAATGCTTTAACTCTGAGATTCAGTATGGAGTCATCAGTTAACTTCTTATTTTCTTAAAGTTTCAAAAAGTAGACAACAAATATTTATAAATAAAAGTAAAAGATAATTTCAAAAAAACAGATCATGCCAAATCTTATAGACAACAGAAACAGAAGAAATACTTCAAAATCATTCTACTTGATCTGGATACACCTGATATTAAAATTGGAGAGAATATATTACTATTAAGGGGAAATTGCAAACATATTTTACTTATAAATGAGGATGGCATATCCTGGACAACATATTAACAAGTTGAATTAAAAATGAATGTTTAAGTAATATACTTTGGTCAAAATTAAATCCAATTTATGTGAGAATTAGTCACTATTTTCTTTTCTTGTCTTTTTCTTTTTTTCTTCTTTTCCTTTAACTTTTACACAAATGGAATCATCAGATGCATTCTCTTTTTAAATACTCCACTGGGTTTGCTTAGCAAATATTAGTTTTACCATCTTTGCACCTACATTTGTAAATGACATGGCTTGGTGATTTTTTTTCTTGTTCTGTTCCTCTCCAATTTGGGGATAAACACAGTAGGACCTCTACAGCTGACCACCTTCCTACATTAACTACCTTCTTACGTTGACCTAATTTTCAGGGACTGGATATGGATCACATGTGCGTATCAACACCGTGGTCCTGGCTCCTCGAGTTGCCACCTCCATATGTCGACTCAGGTTGTTACAGTCCTGTGGGACGTCAACTTACAGACATTCCACGATATTCCTCTAGCTTTGTAAAATAACTAGGGAAGCTTTCTCTCTTTTCTTTGCTTCTGGAAAAACTTGCCTATTATGGGGAATCTTCTCCTAGAAAGTTTGATTAAACCCGCTTGTGAAATGATTTTGGCCTCAGGTGTTTGGAGAAGCGAGTATTTGGTTACTGTTTTAATTTCTTTAACGGCTATTGATCTATTCAAGTTTCTATTTGTTTTTGCTCCAAATTTGTCATTTTATGCTTTGCCAGAAATTTATCCATTTCGTTCAGGTTTTCAAATCTGTAGACTTAAAGTCATGTATAATATTCATTTACTTAGGATTTTTTTATTATGTCTGTAGCCATTTTCTATATTTTGTTTACTTGCAATTTTTTACCTTTTTATATAAGTGGGAAATTTTTCAAAAGCCATCCTTTTAATACTGATTTTATTTTATTACATTATGGTTAGAAAACAGTTTTATGTAATGTTGACTTCTTTTTTAATTCAGGGAAGCTTCATTTATGCTTTAATATAGGGCTGGTTTTGTGGATGTTCCATTTGTAATCAAGGATAACACATTTTCCCTTGTTAGGTGGACAGTTTAATGCATGTAAATATATATTTCATATATATTTGCTTACACTTGTCTGGATCTATTTGTTTTTGTGAGAGAGGTGTTAAAACTTTCAGCCACAGTTTTAGTTATCTATAGCTCTCCATGGTTTTTTCAGTTATTTTCTGTATTTTGAGGCTGTTTTTAAGGTGAATATCTGATTGTTATTAGCATTATATATCTTAATCCATTGTTCATTTTAACAAGATAAAATGTCCCTTTTTGTTCCTTATTATGTTTTTGCCTTGAATTCTGATTTTTTTCTCTTCTGATATTAAAGTCGCTGTTTTCTTTTGTTCTTTGTCTGTTTTTCTTCGTTTCTTTTGTTTTAATCTCTTTAAGTGTGTCTCTGGTAGAATCCATATTACTGGAATCTCCTTTAAATCTCTGTAAGATGTCCTGTCTTTGACGCAGTTACCTCAATTATACTTTAGTTGAATCCTTGTTATATTAGGATCTGTTTCTCCCAAAGTCTTTTTGTCACATTTTTAAAATTTTTAAAAATTTTGCTGTATTTCAACAGATAGATCAACTTTTTTTACGTTGAAAGTTGAGCGGTCCATTTTTATCTTTTAGTGCTTACTCTTAACACATGTAGGCTTTTACTCATGAGTATTTTTATCCGACGTACGTTATCAGTCCAAGTAGCTCATACTTCCAAAGGAACATGGATTCTGCAGGTGGGGAGGCAGCCTCTTGGGAGTCTGAGAACTGTAGTAGGTGCGCAAAGCTGGCTGCTGCAGTGAACCTCACACTGGGAGGTGGGGCGGCTTCCTCTGTCTGAGTCTGGGCTGGTTTTAGTGACCCCTCTCAGTTAGTAGAATATGGCAGGGGTTGGATTCTGAGCCGGGTTATATGGAAACTTACAGCTTTGCCCTGGTCCTTTGGAATCCTGGTACTTGAGATGTTCTCTCTCCTGTCCTGACTGAGACGTAGTGAGGAGACAAGCCACTCCAGAGGCCTTGTGTAGGTGCCGTGACCCCACCCCACTGACCTCAGCATTAACTGTCAACATGTGAGTGAGTCACTTTGGATGTCCAGCCCAGTCATCTGTGGCCCCAGCCACCATCTGTGTGCAATTGCGTGTGGGACTCTTGGTGAGAACCGCCCCTCTGAGCCTGGTCAGCCCACAGAACTGTGGGTGCTCATAGCAAGTTGCTGTTTTAAGGCCCTGAGTTTAAAGTGGTTTGTTGTACAGCATGAGGTAATCAGAGCAAGTACTGCTTTTAAACACCAATCACTTAAACCTGACTTGTGCCCCTTGTAAGTTTCTTGTCCTCAGGTGTGAAGGGGGGAAGGAGGGCGGATGTTCTGGGACTAGGTCCCTGGTTTTGTTATCTGCCCACACTGAGCCAGGTCAGAGAACTGCTTCAATATCGTTTTGTCTGGGCTGGTGCTGCTGCTGTGTTCCTGCCTCAGTCAGGTGGCAGAGTTGGCCACAGTCTCCTTCGAGGACACCAGTGAGAGAACAGGGCGCCGTCAGAAAGCCAATCCGAGCTAGCCCATCCCTCACGGACTGACTGGCTCTTTTCCACTCTGGACTGGCATCGTTCCCTCTGCACACTCACACACGCACACCCGCACACACACACTAGGAACCACCTTCTGTCTCCTGGTTTTACGCCGGCTTCTCAGATGCATCAACTTCCCTCTCTGCTGTGGTGTGTCTAGTGCTGGGTTTTGGGCAGGGAGCCAACAAGCTGTGTTTGGTGTCTTGTTGGCACTGAATTTACAGTGAATTACTGGTCCCTTCGTGTCTGAGAACGTAGTATCGTTCTCTACTTGCTTAATTTTTATTTACGTAAAGTTTGATAATTTCTTTCCTATGGGTCTTATGCATTTATTATTAATGATTTTCTATTTTGTTGTTGCCATTGTGAATAGAATACATTTTTTCCCACCTAAATATGTTCCAACTGGTCATGGCTGATGGTTGAATGTGGTAGATCCTGTCTGATCACTTGCTGATTTTCCAGGTAAGCAGTGGTATCATTTTCAAACACTGTCAGTTTATCACGTTTTTCTTTGCAGAGATTCTTCTTTCTTGTTCTCATTTCAGAGCTTCCAGGACCTGGCCTTGGGAGCTGCTGAATGTTACTTCTGCTGGTCAGCGACCTAAGGCCAGCCCAGACTCAAAGGGAGGGAGGGGATGAGACAACCTCAATGCGGAGTGTCCCTGGGAATCTCTCCTTAGCTGAGGAAGACGGTGGAAGTGGCATTCTGACTCCAATGGGAATCCTTCTAAAGTCTCTTTGTCATGTACCAAGTATCAAGTTTACAAAAAGTTTCTAATACATAGTCTTTATCAAATTAAGGAATTTCCCTTCTATTCTTAGCTTACTAATAGTTTTATAAGTCAGAAATGAATGTCAAATTTTATCACCTGCTTAATTAAGATCCACGTAAGTGATCATATGAGTTTTCTTTTTTAATTTGTTAATATAAATATTACATTTTCTTTCTTTCTTTCTTTTTTTTTTTTTTTGAGACAGAGCCTCAAGCTGTCGCCCTGGGTAGAGTGCTGTAGCGTCACAGCTCACAGCAACCTCCAACTCCTGGGCTTAGGAGATTCTCTTGCCTCAGCCTCCCGAGTAGCTGGGACTACAGGCACCGGCCACAACGCCTGGCTATTTTTTGGTTGTAGTTATCATTGTTGTTTGGTGGCCTGGGCTGGATTTGAACCCGCCAGCTCTTGTGTATGTGGCTGGTGCCTTAGCCGCTTGAGCTACAGGCGCCGAACCTAAATATCACATTTCTAATGTTGAGCTGTCCTTCAGCTCCCAGATTACAGTGTATTACATCATGACCTGTTAATCTTTTGATTATATTGTAGATGTCATTTGTTAATATTTTATTCAGGATTTATGGAAATATTTTCATGTAGGATATTGGTTTACGTATTTCTTGTTTAAAAATCATTCTTGCTTAGTTCTTTCAGAAAGAGCTGGAGTGTGTTCCATCTTCCTTGGTATCCTCAGATTTATACAGTTGGAAATGAAAAAGAAAAACATGTATAAATAATTTTGAATTAAAAAGTTAATCACAACTAAAATTAAAAATTATTTGAAAGTAAACAAAGTGAGAGTATGATGTGTAAAACTTGATGGCTGCTGTCAAATCAAAGAGTATATTTATTTGAAAATGAAAATATAGATATTTGGGAAAATACGGCCTGGAGGTAACAAAGAGCTAAGCGTTCGCCAAGACAGACCGCAAAAGAGAAGACAGTGTTTAAACTCTAGGGATGAATACATAAAAATACCTTTAAATAAAAAAATAGAACTCAAAAACACACTTCAGACTATTCACAGAGTTAGCTCTCAATGAATACGTGAGTGAAGTTGAAGAGATGAGAATAATTGCACAGGGAAACTCTCATATATTTGACTCTGGGCACTTCTGTAGTGATTATTTTACAGAATAATATATTTCTATATTATCTTTGATTTTTAAAACCTATTTTTTAAAAATTAAACATGCCATGCAGGCCATGTTTTCTAAATACAGTGCAAGTAAAACTAGAAATGAACAACAGGAGGATAGCATTCTCAAACCTCCCACTTAGAAATTCAAAAGCAAATCTAAATAATGTGAATTAAACAATAAATCAAAACTGAATTACCAACTATTTAGAAATGAGCAGCAATAAATACACTATATATAAAAACCCACAGGATACCGCCCAAGCCTTTGTACTTAGAGGAAAATGAATAGCTTTAAATGCAGTCATTAGGAAGGAGGAAAGATTGAAAAGATAAAGGAACTAAGCATTTGCCTCAGTGAGCTAGGAAATGAACATCAAAATAAATCTAAAGAAAAAGGCTGAAGAAATTAATGAAGAAAAGGAGCAGAAATTAATGAAATAGAATAAAACAATAGTAGCCTTCAAGTATCAAAATGAAAGATCATTCTTAGAAAACACTGATAAACCAGATGAAACTAGCAAATCTGATCTAGAAAGCACAAGGGTAACCCTGAAAATGAAGAAGGGGCATTAAATATGCATATGTATATTAAAATATGGGAAAACACAAAGCACAGCATTTTGCAAGTAAATCTAATCATCAAAAGTAAAATGTACAATTTTTAGAAAAAAACAGGTATAGTGTGGAAGATGCTGCGATGTGGTTCACCTGACCTCCACCCTAATCCTGTCTAGCTTGCTTATGTAAAAGCTAAAAATGACATTTTCCACTTTAGCCCTTGCAGTTAAAGTTGATTGTGTGACTTGGACCAAATGAGCAGGTGTATCAAAGCAGGACACCAGAGACAAAAAAAAAAAAAGCCACAGCAGGAGGCTGTGTCTGTCACCAAGAGTGGAGAGCCAGTGCAGGGCAGTGCAGCTTGGAGGTGACATTAGATGGTTTCCTGTTTCCTGGATGCAGCTGTGCCTGAAGCCCCAAGGCTTTTCTGGCACATGAGCCAATAGACCTTCCTGTCATTTAGCCTGTGTGAGACGAGATTCTGCCTTTTACAAATGCATCATACAAAAGGAGTGCCGAGCAATGGGCTGCAAGGATGGCAGGAGCCAGGTCATGTGCAGAGACTTGATCTTGTGGCAAAGGCATTTGGTTCAGCTGGGACAGCCGTGGCAGAGGTGTCACGGCAGAGGTGGGTGGTAGGATTGCAGGGCTTCTGTTTCAGTCTTGGGGGGGGAAGGGGAGGGGCTGGGGTGTCTCCTCTCTCTTTGTGTTGTTTCCCATCCCAGAAACCGTGAAGCTTTCTAAACCCTGCAGTTTTAACCAGCGGTGGTCTGCAACTCTGACAAACTTACTGAAATTGATTCAAGAAGAGGCAGGGGACAAAGTAATGAACAGGTCTACCCACAAATAAGGAGTGAAAAAGTTAGCCTAATGGGGCGGGGTAGGTGCCCTCTTGAGGAAGGTACCAGGTTTAGATAGTTTTATGGAAAATTTCTATCAAAATTTTAAAGAGCAAAAAGCTCCTATGTTGGAAATCCTGATTTGTACGTACAATCTTTCCAAATTTCATGTGTTGTCAATGAATTTAAGTTGACAAACACCTCAAAGGCCAGCATAATATGGGGTACACGAAACAGGTTTATGGACTGGGTTGTGCTTGTGGAGGCCTCTAGACCATCATGGGAAAGGTGGGCCCAGAGCCTGGGGAACAGCTCCCTGCCTCCCTCCCTGCCTCTCTGAGCACTCCTAGGGGCCAGCTGCTCTGGATGTGGGGAACGCAGCAGTGAGGGAAACAGACAAACCCTTGCTGTCTCTGGACCAGGTTGGGGTGTGCGCATTTGGGGGTTGGGGGAGGGGAAGGGGGTCTCCACAATCCTCCGTGGCCTCAGGGTGCTGGAAGAAGGGGACAGTGTGCGTGGCAGGGGTTGGGGGAAGGTGACTGGTCGGTGTCAGAACCGGGGCTGTCCCTGCCCAGATCTTGCATCTAACTGCATTTCTAAGCACATCTTTCCCCACCCCCCATGCTGGGAAGTGCAATTTTGCAGCTATCAAAACACAATGCGCCTGCCTTCTCCTTCCTTGATCTCTCTGCTTTAATTGCATACCCCTGGCTCCACGCCTCCGTGCTGGCCGGTGCAGAGATTCATAATTTCAGGCTAACACCATAGTAACCACTTAGTTTGATTCAAGATTCCAGTGTCATCCCTGGCTGTGCTTGAATAGGATGTGGGGCAGGGGAAGGAGGAGAGGGAGGTAACTGAAGGCAGCTCCTTAGCGCAACAGCAATTATTTCTTCGTTTCCAATGAACACGTAAACAGAAGGTCAGCTTTAGCCAGGCCTCCTAATTTTCCTCCCTTTGTGGTGACAGGTTGATTTGGGGAAATTGGGTCTATTTGTTTTTCTGCCTTCTGGGCTTCCCCTCCCCCATCTGTCAGGGACAGAGGTAGTGGCAGCTGTGGTGACAGAGATGGGGCCGGGACTGCATAGTATCCCATGTCTGCTGCGAGACAGGCCCTTGGGGCAGCTGCCTGTGCCACCAGAGCCTGACCTGCGGCTTGACAGCCCCTGTCCAGCTTGTGAAGCCCCCGAGCTGGGATGAGGTTCTAGTTCCTGTTCAGGGGGTGGCCTGGAGCTGTCCTTGCCTCCCCCTGAGTGGATGCCTGGCCTTCTAGGCCCCAAGCCAGTACAGGTGGGAGGCCAGGCATTCCTGTTCCTGCAGCCAGGGCGTGGAGTCACTCTTGTTGCCCTCAGTTCTCAGCTCAGGAAGCCACGCCATCCCCCACCCTCCCTGCAAGTTGCCTGGCTCCAGGTGGCCCTCTGGCCCCCTTGGCTGGCCTGTGCAGCCTCTGATGGGGCTGTTCTGGGAGGCCTTCTGAACCCTGCCATCCTCAAGGCTCCCAGTGGCGTGTTCAAGTTTGAGGGAGGGTGTATCTCAACGGAGCTGCAGGCCCTGCCTTCTCCCTCTCAAGTGGATCTGCCAGT
This sequence comes from Loris lydekkerianus, assembly GCA_963574355.1. Taxonomy (NCBI): domain Eukaryota; kingdom Metazoa; phylum Chordata; class Mammalia; order Primates; family Lorisidae; genus Loris; species Loris lydekkerianus. The sequence goes on from CAUYPK010120746.1 coordinate 15,679, forward strand.
TTCCACCAGGACTATTTTGAAGGTGGTGGAGAGGTCAGCACCCTGCATTTTGTCACCCAGCCCTCTAGAGTCCCAGCTGCGAGGACAGGCACGTGACCAGGGTCCCAAGCCAGCCTGTGACACACTCCCCACTGCTCTGCTGCTGCGTGGCAAGTCGGGGCCAGTGGCACCGGCACCTCCCCGACTCGGCAGGGCCAATTCTGTATCTTGTCACATCCCAGTTCTAGGCAGCGATTTCTGTGTGAGTGAAGCCTCTTTAGTTGCAAGTGGCAGAGCCCCAATGGCCACAGGGGTGCTTCAGGCCCAGCTGGATCCAGGGACTTGGAGGAAGCGCCGCTCCCGCGGCTCCTCTCCTCCGTGTCTGGCTTTATCTTCCTCCAGCTGCCGGCTTCTTCATTCCCTTCATTCCGTGACTCTTGGAGGCGAATGTGCCTATTGGTTGTCCTAGATTTGCTTCCCATCACTTTAGCAGAAAAGAAACTTCTCTGCCTAAGCATTTGTCACACCCTGGGGAGGACTCTGTGGGACCTAATGGGTCCTGGACCCTCCTGCTCGCTTCTCAGGACCAATCACCGTTTCAGTTTGGTCTGTGATTGGTGGTCTGTGTTTGGCCAGCCCCGGTGGCGTGCATGGCTGGACAGCCCCCCAGTGCTATGGGCAGTGGGGAGAATTTCCCCCGGGGTGGGGAGGTGCTGTTCCAGAGGAAGGGCAGGGCAGACCCTCACCTTCTGTCCTTCTGTGGGGCTGTTCCTGGCTGCCTGGGGCCCTCAAGGCCATCCCCTACCTTGGGCTCCAGCCTGAGGTCTTTGAAACAAAGAGGGAGTGTGTCTCTTGTTCTGTAACTACCTATGGCTCCCCAACTAGCCTGGTGCAGGCAGAAAGCCAACTGTGGTCCGACCTCACTCCCTGCATGAACCTGGCAGGCCCAGCAGTTACCCGTGTCCCTCAGAAACACAGCCCCTCTCCTCGGAGCCTCCTTCTGCACCCCCCCCCCCCTTCTCTTTCCTCTGTACCTTCCTTCTTTCCACCTTTAGCAAACATTTACTGAGTGACTATTGTAAGCTTGTGCTCTGCAGAGGTCCTGGGAGCCCCCTGGGGCCTGTCTTCCCCCACACTGATAGTCTGGTGTGGGGGAGAGGCATGAAAGGGACAATCACAGAGTTATAGGAATACAAATTCTGGAAAGTTCTAGGAAGAAGGGGAGTGTTGGCTCAAAGCCTACCAGGGTCCTGGCATGGCTCACAGTTAGGGAAGGTCCTCAGGGAAGTAGCACCGCGGCTGAAAGCTCAAGGGTGAATAAGCAGGAGGAACACGGGTGCCAGACTGGCTGGAGGGGCGTGGAGTGTGAGTGCAGAGTGCGTGGGCAGTGGCGGGTCAGCTCCTGCTCCTTCTGGAGGTCTCACCTCCTCCAGGAAGCCGCTCTGACCCCCCCAGCCCTTGCTGTCCCTCTGCTTACACGCTGAGTTGTTTTTAGTCTGTTTCCTTCTCTAGGCTTTGAGCTCTTTAAAGGAGAGGCTGTGCCTCATTGTTTCAGAGTCCCTGGCCTGGTGTGACTCATGGGAAAGGTGGAGGGTAGTAGGGGAAGGGATGTTTCCAATGATGGTGAAATCTTAGCGCTCAGCCAAAAAGTCAGACCCAGGCAATGGCGAAGCCTCTGCGGGTCCAGGGCATTTATTTCTTCATCACTTCTAAGACTGGCAGGTTATAGAGGTTCTAAAATTTTATGTCTGGGATGGTGCCCAGAGCCAGGTTTTCATTGCCGGCATCGGGAAGAGGCAGCTCAGTATGCTCTGTAGTTTGTCCTCACTCATGTTGAGCTGGTGGAGAATGATGAGCCCTGAGTCCCTGCCTCCAGGGAGCCCTGGGACACAGCTTGACCTACGTTTCCAAAAGGCTCTGCTAAGGGTCTCCTTTGAGGTGGACAAAGCTAGGTGATTCTCTCTTGATTCTATTGAAAAAGGAGGCAGGCAGGGGCAGTGCCTGTGGCTCAAAGGAGGAGGGCACGGGCCCTATATACTGGAGGTGGCGGGTTCAAACCCAGCCCCGGTCAAAAACTGCAAAAAAAAGGAAGGTAAGAAGGGAGGGAGGAAGGAGGGAAGGAGAGACGTTAAAAGAGGAATAGAGGGAGAGAGGAGGGAGGGAGGAACAGGAGAGAGACTCCTCTGGTGACTTCTCCCAGAACATGGGTTTAGGGAGACTACTTCCCCTCCTGGAGGTTTCCCTGTCTGTGAAGTGGGTGCAGGGCCAGCCCTTCCTCCCAGGGGATGGGAGTGGGACTCACAGGTCACTGGGCGTAGTGTCCAGCTCAGGAATGCTGGAGGAGCTAGCTGCTGGTACTCAGTGCTCCCCATGTTGCTAGAAACACTTTTAAACCACATTTTTAAAAAGCCTTTTTACCGCAGAGATGGAGAGATGCCAGATTCACCACCTTCTACTGGTGAATGGAGTGGCTGTACCTTCCAGTGAGCTGGAGGCTTTCCAGCCTGGAAGTCTACTCACTCCCACTGCCACCAGCCGGCCTGGCCCCCACCTCATCAGGCACACCGTCCCCGCAGGCGGAGGTGGGTGTGCAGGGGGCATGCGTGTGTGTGGGGGGCTGTTTCCTAAGAGACCCAGCCAGGCTGCCCCAGGGGTTGGATTGGCTAGCCTGAAGCTGTCCTCTAAAAGAGGGGGGGTCTCTGTGTGACCTCATGTGTGTGTATGAGGGAGCCGCACTGCCCAGGCGGCTCCCTCCAGGTGGGCCCCAGCTGGGGGGATGGGGGATCCTTCCCTTGCTGGCTCCTTGGACCCACTTCCCAGCCCCTCCTGGAACAACCTACCCCAGCTAGTTGCTGGGCTTTGTCTGTGCTCAGGGTACCTTCCTCCCTATTCTGGGACAACTCTGGGAGGTTAAGGGAAGCCCCGTGCCAGGCTTGGTCAGCGCTGAGGCCACTCTCTGCCCCACCCACCTTCTGCCATGCTACTCTCAAGAGGTAGATTTCCACGTAATCCCTGCCTGACTGAGCCTGCTCCCCTCCCTGAGCACCCTGTTCTGCTCCACACAATCCGTCCTGCTCCTGGTTATGTGCTGTGGGCATCCTGCACATCATCTGTGGGTTTACAGCTGCCTGGGATGCCCACTGTGGAGGTGGCAACTGAGGCTCTGAGGTACAGAGACCCCACGGTTGGCAGAGCCTTGGGGCACACCCAGGTGCTCAAAGGCCAGTCCAGGAGAAGTAGGGTGGTGGGGCTGGGCATGCAAGCGTCAAGTCCAAGTGCATGCCCTTTCCCTGAGCATCAAGCAGCCGCTGTGGTCCCTGAAAGCTCCAGAAAGCCCAGCAGGAAGCCCCAGAGTTGGCTCAGGCAGAGAGAGAAGCCCTGGGCTGTCAGCTGCATTTGCCAACACTGCAGCCTTTTCGCTGGCTGCTGTTTTTGGTGATCTCTGTGACCAGTTTCTGCAGAGAAGGCATTTTAAGTCTCTGTGTGAAGAAACTGCCGTGACTTGTATTAATGAGCTATGTCCTGGCTGAGACATGGGTTTCCTCTTAACGATTAGCTGATTTTCAGGTACAGTGGGGCAGAGTGGGGCCTGGCCTGGGGTTATGCACAGCTGGTCCCATTTTGGGTGGGAGCAGGGGTGGTTGGGCTGGGGGTCCTGTCTTGTGTACCCTGGGAGCTACCCAAGCCTGCCCCTCGTCCCTGCTCGGGAGTATTCCCAGGGCTCCTAGGAGGGGGTGAACAAGGACTTGGTTAGTACCACTCTGCCTGGGTTTGAATCCTGGCCCTTCCACTTTGGAGCTAAGCACAGCTTCCCATCTGTTAAATGACAGAAATAGTTTAGAAATAGGGTTATATGACGATGAAACAAGGTACTACCTCTAGAGTGTGTAGAGCTGGGCCTGGCACCATGGAGGTGTTTATAAAACAAAATCCACACACAGGGAGAGGTGTACCGGGCAGCAGGACGCACACGTATGACTGTGTCCTATTTTCTGCAGAGCCCTTCTGGGCGTTTTGCTTAGCGTCGCTGAGTCTTTCACCGTGTAGCAGTTGCTCTCCGGAGCCTGGCACGGCAGGTGGGCCCAGGGCCCTGAGGAGCGACAGCCACCTGGGTGAGTACCCTGTTGGGGAGGTGGTGACTCACAGACATAGAGGGCAAAGGACCACTTCCCCTCCTCTGCCTGGGGTAGGGGAGCGCCGTGGAAATCTTGGGATGTTTACGGTTTTTCATGCTGCTGTTCTCTCCCCTCCCTGCCCAGAGATGCCGACATTGTCCCTCAGGGCGTACTTTTCAGAACCCCAGAGAAGTAGCCTGGAGTGTGTGCAGGGAACGAAAACACCTGAAGGAATTCTCTACTGAAAGCCACGTGGAAGAAAAATTGTTGACACTTGAGGAAAAGTGTTAGTGCGAAGATTTTGATGCAAAGGACTCAAGTCTTAGACCTGAAGAGACTCTCAGGTGCAAGGGTGGAGATGGCGGGGCCCTCTGGCAGGCTGGCTGCTTCCCAGCCCACCCTGCTCTGCCTCCAGGAGGGGCACAACGCTGTCCACCCAGACCCTGGCTCTGGTCAACGGCCCAGAGCAGATGCTGGGGCCAGCCACAGGCCACAGCACGTGGACTCTGGTAATGCTGTCTGGCTGTCCCCTGGACTTGGGATGAGATGCCCGGCCCCAAGTGTGGGTGCTCCTTGAGGCTTCCGGAGACCTCCTGCCCAGCCCCTGGTTTCCTTGTTCTTTACCCGCCTCCCAGTAGGACTGGAATCCCACATGCTCTACCGGCCTCCGCTGGTCTTAGGAGAGCATCTGGAGAGGTCAGACGCCCTCTGGACATTAAGAACCAGAGGGCCGAGGGCCTTGAATGCCTGGGAAGGTGGAAAGCCAGTAGAAGGGGCTGAAGGTGGGAGCGGGTTGTGACAGGAAGGCAAGGGGCTTGCTGACTCGCGATGGCAGCCCCCTCTACCTTAGCTGGCATGTTACGTGGGTGGCAGGGGACTGAGGGGGATCAGAGTGTGTAAGTTCTCCCCCCAGGAGACATATTCAAAGTAATCACAACCAGTGTCACCAGGACCCACCCAATCAGAAGGGCCTGTGGTGCCAGGCATGAATCTGGTGGTGCCTTCCAGAGAAGGCCACAGGCAGCCAGGGGTGCTGAAGGGACGCCAGAAGCTTTAATGAGTTTCAGTATTTTTAAGTACCAGAAGAGCCGCCCTGGTGAACATGGCTGGTGTGCACGGCTCCGGCTCCCTGAGCCCCTACCTTGGGGGCAGCTACAGGGAGCTCTGTAGCCAGGGAGGTCAGCAAGGAGGCCCTTGACTGGCCACAGTGATGAGGGAAGGAGGCTGAGGCAGAAAGGACAGAGGAGGAGTGGGCTGGAGAGAGATTTGGGAGGCTGCTTACATAAACCCAGCTTGTGAAGGACGTGGGTGATGCCCAGATCATTAACTTGGGCTCGTGGGACATTCACTGAGAATTCCCAGAGCTACTGGGACTGGGAAGACAGTGGGGGTGTCAAACCCTCCTGGCTTCTAGTTGGGGCATGGCCCATCTGGACTGTATTATCCAGATGATTGGCCTTCATCTGGGGAGCACCCTGGGGCAGCCAGGGTGTGTGTGTCTCATAGGCCTTTGGGGAGACTTCGTTCTCATTCATCCTCCAAACCCTGTCCCTCCCTCTCTGGCCTCTCCTCCCCTGGCGCTCACTCCTCCTCCTCCCCAGGGAACAGCCTCTTGTGAGCCCTTAGCTCTGTCGGGGCAGAGGGAATTTATCCACTTGGCTGGGTCCTGCTCCCAGCCTGGGAGGACCATGGCGCCTTCAATTACAGCAGGTGCAAATTCATTTCATCCAGATTTATGGGACTGGGCTATGAAGGACTATTCTCCGGCTTTATTGCAAATTGCATTATTTTTCCTCCTCTTTCAAAAATATTTATCTATGCTAATTTAGCATGGGAGCTGGCTAAGTTCTGCATGGGGAATTGCCTATTAATTCTGCTGCCTGGAAATACTGTGCCTGCCTGCAGGGATGCTTCTGCCCCTGGCTGGGCAGCCTCCTCCTCCCAATGGGACCCCTAGGTGGGAACAGGAGCAGGCTGCCTGACTGGCCATTTGGAGAGGTGCCGGGGACCTGTGTCTCAAGCTTATCTCCTTTACAGACTGAAAATAAAACAAATAACCCTCTGCACATGGCAGGCTCCATGGGAAGGAACTGGATTTCCCAGGTGGCAGAGGTGGGATCCATTCTGGTGCAGTCTCCACCATGTACCCTCTGGGCGGCCTTGGGCTAATGATGCAACCTTTCTGAGCCTCAGTTTCCACATGCGTCAAATGAAACGTAACTGTGCAGGGAAGCTGTGAAGGCTGTTGGTTGTAGGCTCCTGAGGCGGCAGGCACACAACATGGCATTGTAAATGGGGGCGTTAACATTGCTAGTCTGCAGAGCCACATGGTCTAGCAAGGACGTTAACATTTCCCATCTTACAGGGGAGGGAGCTGCCCACCTGACACCCCAGGTGACTGTCTCATGACCTTAGAACCTCAAGGCCATCTGAGTGGAGCTCCTGAGGGCTCTCTCCCCTCTAAATTATTTCCTCACTCTCACCCCCACCAGCTTTGCAAACCAGAGCCTGGCGCATCCGTGTCTTTCTTTTATCCACCTGGGAGACTGGACTTGTTCCAGCTCCCATTTTTCTTGCCGTCCCATTTATTTCTCACACAGTCTTCTCTTGAAATACTGTGCAACTCGGATTGTGCCATCTGCCTACGGAGCCTGTGGGTGGCTTGCCTAGCGCTTGAAGCGAAAGCCCCTGGCCTCTTCTACTTCCAGCCAAGCCCCCGTGGTGCCTTCTTTGCTCACTAGGTCATGGTGTGGCTATGGGTTCCGTCCTCCTGACTCTTGTCCTTTGCTGCACTTTTTGTGCACTTGGCTTCTGCCCACTATGTGTCCCCAGAGAGGGCCCATCGCACTTCCCTTCCAGCCCAGCCAGTCCCTGCCTCTCTCACCACACTGCGCACATACTTCTCTGTGCGTTTCTGTCCACTGATTCGTGGTCTGTCTTCCCACATGGGAGGCCAGAGGGGCAGCCTGCTAACAGCGGCTCCCAGTGCTGCCTTTCCTCCTAGCAGGACCGCAGCTGGATTCCAGCTCCCTCTCCTAGACGTTCCCGGATCCAGCAAGTCCTGATGAGTTAAAACCACTCCTGACAGCCCTATTCTTCTCACCAATAATAACTTTAGAAATTGCGCTAGACCCACGTCTAGCCACTGAGATGGCCTCCGAGAAATTCCATCTTCTTATTTTTCCTTTCTGTTTTTTATTAAGGTGGTTACATAAAAGTGAACCTCACCGCTGTATGGAGTGTGCATGCCAATGAGTTTTGTCGAATGCATACAGCCACGGTCAAGATAAAGAGCAACGCCCCCACCCCAAATTCCCTGTGCCCCCCGGCCCCCACTCTTGGCAGCCCACTGGGCTGATTTCTGTCTCCAAAGTCTTTTGCTTCTTCTGAATGCTGTACAAAAAGAATTTCTCAGGATGTAGCTGTTTCTTCTTGAGTCTGGCTTTTTTCACTTGGAATTTGGGGTTCACTTGTGTTATGGTACCCATCAGCCACCCCTTTCTTTTTGTTGCTGAGCTGCACATCATGGTCTGGACATTGTTTATCCATTTACCAGTCGAGGGACATTTGAGTTGTCCCTGTTTCTGGTGATTATGAATAAAACTTTCATAAACATGTGTATCGAGTTTGTGTGGATGTGGGTAAATTCTTGGGAGTGGAATTGCTGGGTCATAGAGTAGATGTGTACTTAACTGTATAAGAAGCTGCAGGGCAGCACTTGTGGCTCAAAGGAGTAGGGCACTGGCCCCATATGCTGGAGGTGGCGAGTTCAAACCCAGCCCTTGCCAAAAAAAAAGAAACTGCCAAATTATTTTCCAGAGTGGCAGCCCTGCCTTGTACTTCCCTGGTGATATTTGGAAGTTTCGTTGCTTGTCACCCTTGCCAGCACCTGGTATTGAGAGTTTCTGTGTGTGTATGTGTTTTTTTCTTAGTTTTTCTAGCCTGTGCGGTGATGTCTCCCTGTGGTGGCTGAGTCTACATTTTCTTAGGATGAGGGATCCTGAGCGTCTTTTCATGTTATTTTCCATCTGCATTTCCTTTTTGATGAAGTGTCTGCTCGAATCTTGCGCCCATGTTTAAATTGGGTTATTTTCCTATTATGGAGATTTGAGAGTTCTCTGTCTCTTACAGAGCCCTGTGACTCACACATACTTATTTTCAGTCTCTCATTCTCTTATCAGTGTCGCTCAAAGAGTAGAAGTTCTTGATTTTGATCAAATCCAATCCCCCAGTTTCCTCTTTTATGAAATGAGTTGGAGTTTGGTGTTTGCTTAACATAAGGTCACCAAGTTTCTCACCTATGTTTTCCTCTTAGAATTTCTGTTTTAGGTCTGAATGTGGATCCCTGTTCCACTTTTCCACATGGGGTTGGAGGTCGGGCAGGATGGCCCCATTCTCCTCTGCCTTCTCCACTCCCTTCTCCTGGTATATGGACATCTAATTGTTCCGGCTTCATTGCTGAAAAGATGATCCTTTCCCCTTTGCACCATTGCCCAAAATCAATTGACTCTGAAAGTGTGGGCCTATTTTTATTGATCTATGTGCACATCTCATCTGCATCACGCTTCTTGATGATGGAAGCTTTACCGTAAGTCTTGAAATGAAGTAGTATTATTGCTCTAACTTTGTCCTTTTTCAAAAAAAGTTTTAATTGCTCTACCTTCTTTGATGCCTCATATCAGTTTTAGAATCAAGTTGTCAATTTCTACAAAAACCCCACTGGGATTTTAATTGGAATTTCATTGATCAGTTAGGGAAAAATTGATCTTTTAACAATACCAAATCTTCCAATCCAGGAGCATAGTTCTCTCTTTCCATTTATTCAGGTGTTTGATTTAAGTCAATGCTTTGTAGTTTTCAGCATTCAGGCTTTGAACATATTTTGCAAGGTTTATTCCTAAGTACTTAATAATTTTTAATGCCATTATAAATGGCAGTTTAAATGTCAACTTCAAATCATTCATTTATAGCATGTAAAAATAGGATTCATCTTCGTACATTGACCTCATAGCCTGTAACCCTGACACATTAGGTCTGGCAATTCCTTTTCATGTTCTTTGGGATTTTCCACATGGATAATTACGTCATCTTGACTTTCCAATCTGAGTGCCTGTTACGTTTCTTGCTATATCATATTGGGGGACCTCCAGAACAATGTTGAATAGAAGCAGGAGAGTGAACATCCTTGCCTTGTTCTTAATCTCAAAGGAGATCTTCCAGTTTTTTACTAAGTAGATGTTAGCTGGAGGCTTTTCTTTTTTTCTATTTTATTTTATTTTATTTTTTTAATTAATTAATTAATTACTTTTTTTTATTGTGGAGAAGGGGCAGGGAAAGAAGGTGGGGGAAGAGGTGCGTGACAGGGTCGGGCCAGTGGCATGGTACCACATTGGCTGTATCTAGGTAGAGGCAGTTTCAGGCTGGGCCTTGCTGAGTCGTTGCTAAGCTGGAGGTTTTTCATGGTTTCCCCTTATCAAATTCAGGA
>CAUYPK010120750.1:0-41563 GCA_963574355.1 Loris lydekkerianus
TAAATGTCTTAACACAATAACTAAGAAAATGCCAGGAAGGCTATGTTAACCAGTGTGATGAAAATGTGTCAAACTGTTTATAAAACCAGTGTATGGTGCCCCATGATCGCATTAATGTACACTACTATGATTTAATTAAAAAAAAAAAGGGAAGAAAAAGTATCTAATGTACTCAGCCCTACGGTGAAACTAATTTATGGCTTTCATATGAAAACTATAACCCAGTTATAACCTAAGAATATGGGAAAGGGGGAGAGGGAGGGACGAGAGGGGGGAGGATGAGCGGAGGGATGGTGATTGGTGGGATTATACCTACGGTACATCTTACAAGGGTACATGTGAAACTGTAAATGTAGAATATAAATGTCTTAACACAATAACTAAGAAAATGCCAGGAAGGCTATGTTAACCAGTGTGATGAAAATATATCAAATGGTCTATAAAACCAGTTTATGGTGCTCCATGATCACATTAATGTACACAGCTATGATTTAATAAAAAAAAAAAAAAAAAAAAAGAAAAGAAAAAAGAAAGAAAGAAAATGCCCAAAACTAAACTGGTTTTCCTGCCCTTATCCCAAACCTGCTTTTCCCAGAGAATTCACCACCTTATTAACTCCACGAGTAAAACAACTCTGTTTAAACTCTGTTCTGCTTGTTGCCCATATCAAAAACTGGTAGCCGTTCTTGACACATCATTTGGTCTACCTGTCAGTTCTACCCTCAAAATGTACTTAAAATCTGACTATCTTCATCCATAGCCTTTGTTTGTCAACTTCCATCTTCATTCTTCTCCCACCTGTTCTCCACACAGTAATCAGAATGATCTTTATAAGACTTACCAGGTCATTCCCTATGCAAAACCCTCCAATGGCTCCCCACTGGAGTAAAAGCCAAAACTCCTGTCATTGGTCTACAAGGCTCATATGTTGGGGCTGCCATAACTTTCTGACCTCAAATCTACCCCTCTCCCACACTGGCTTTCTTGCTGTTTTTGAAGGTGTCAAGCAAACTTTCACACTTTTTAGTTGCTATTTCCTTAGCCTGAAATAATCTTTCCCTAGATATCCATTATTCCTTCACAGCTCTGCTCAAAGGTCACCTTATCACAGAAGTCTTTTATGACTACCTTATGTAAAATAACATCCTTATTTCCCTCTCCCTGATTTATAATCCCCATCCCCAATACCTTGCTTAATCTCCCTAACAATTTCTTGTCAGGATAGAAGTTTGTTTTTATGCTATCTATCTCCCCCACTAGAATATAAGCTCTACCTGGACAGGAATTTGGCACACTTAGACCCATACCTAGCACCTGGAAAGTATTCAAGAAACATTTTTTCTGGCTATAAATGAATCGTTAGAACTGTATACGTCACAGTTAATCTTCTCTCAACCAAAGTATTCTAAAAGGGTCACATGTTTAAGTGTCAGAAAACAAAGATTCATTCATCCCTTTATTCATTCAACAAATACACTTCGAACATTTATTATGGAATGAGTGCTTTGCCAAGCACTGTACAGTGGAGCATATAAAATGGAGAGCAGAAGTCCTGTCCCTGGGACTTACCAGCCCTGTTGATTTTGGTGAATAAACAGCTTCTCTAAATTTTGCATTAATCAGCAACATTAGATCAAGAAAACTATCCACCTTGTAGGATGATTGGGTAGAACAAATATGACAGATGTTTTTATCTGAACCTGTTTTGTAAACATTCAAGTCCTACAAAGATTTAAGTCCTACATAAATTAGTTATTACTGATCCTCATAACAACTTCATGCAGCATATGGCAATATTTTTACAATAGTTTCATTTTTTTAATTCAAAAAAAAATCTCAATGGTTGAATGATTTCCCCCTCAATCACAGAGGTAGCAAGTAGCAGAACCAGAGGTACATCTCACTCTTTGGGGCAGTGCCCTCTCCCTATTGCCACAGTACATCATTCCACATCATTTGTTCAATTTGTGTTATATGGATTAATAGAATTATGTTTGTGAAGCCTTTTAAACTTTTCTGGAAAAACATCTACAGAAATATCTGCATTAGTTTTATAGGGCTGTCATAAGTATCGCAAACTGGATGGCATAAAAAAATAGACATGCAGGCTGCCTGAAGTTCCAGCACTTTGAAAGGCCAGGGTGGGAAGATATGTGAGGCCAGGAGTTCGAGACCAGCTTGAGCAACATAGTGAGACCCTCATCTTTACAATAATATTAAAAATTATCTGGGCATGGTGATATATGCTCGTAGTTCCAACTACTCAAGAGGCTGAGATAGGAAGAGACTATGAGTGCAGGAGTTCAAGGCTATAGTGATCTATGATCATGCAACAGCAAATTGAGTGGCAGTGAGACCCTATCTTAAAAAAAAAAAAAAGAAAGAAATTTTTTCTTACAGTTATGGAGGCTAGAGTTCTGAACGCAGGATGTCAACAGGGCCATGCTTTCTCTAAATGTTCCAGGGAAGTATTCTTCCTTGCTTCTTTCTGATTTTTGGTGTTTGGCCGCAATTCTCGATGTTTCCTGGCTTATAGGTACATCACTCCAATCTCCGCCTGTGTCATCACATAGTGTTCTCCCTATGTGTTTGTGTCCAAATTATTTCTTCTTATAAGGGCACCAGCTATTGAATTAGGCCCCACCCTAATCCAGTATTACCTCATCATATCTTGATTACATCTGCAAAGACCCTAGTTCCAAATAAGGTCACTTTCACAGGTATGAGGGGTTAAGACTTAAACATTTCTTTGGGGGGACACAATTCAACTCGCAATAGTATCTTAAAGGTCTAGAAACATCTCCCAAAGAGTAAGCCAAAAAAGAGCCTTATTGGAAGCTATGTAGGTTCAAAGACAGTCCACCTGTGCATGGATCAGACACATGCTGGAGCTTCCCTTGCAACTGACAAACACACAGAAAAAGAATCAACTGAAAGGCATGAAATTGTCATTCTGGTGGGAAAGAGTTTGGCAAAATGCCCTGGTTTCTCTTGAGAGGCAGATTGATTCATAAAGTAATCTACCTTAATCAACATTACATAATCCTGCTAAAGGACATGCAGTGAAAGCTGTGATGCAAGCAGGGCAGAGCTCAGGGAGGAACCTTGCCCTACATTGTTATGCAGCACTACTGCGCAGCTGGCACAACTTTCTGCTCTCTCTGCCTCCAGCACCTCACCCAGCAACTAACCCAGTTTAGTCAGACCTTCCAATGTTAAGGGAGGTTCTATATTTAGACAATGTTCCCGGCCTAAGGATGAACTGTACTGGCTGTAGTGTCACACCTTCACATAGCTCTGTTCCTACCCTTTGTTTGTTAGGGGAACCAACATTCTTCTCTAGCACATAGCAATACTTAAGAATATTTTTAGAGGTAGAGAGACCCCAGAAGCTCATCTAATTCAGCTCCTTTTTACAGCATCCAAGTACAGACATTAGAGCCTACTGCTTTGCTAACACTTCCTAGCTTCGTGATTTTGGACCATTTCCTTAACCTGTCTTTGTCTCATTTTTCTCATCTGTAAAATATAGATGATAATAGTATTTACCTCAAAGGGCTACTGGAATAGTAGGTAGATCCATGTAAAGCACTAAAAGCAGTGCCTGTCACACAGTAAATTCAAAAGAAATTTTAATCATTATTTTCTATCATGGTTTCTGATGGGCCCACTAAGGCTCAAGACATGACATGAGCTGCCTGACTAAACCAGCAATTTAGTATACAGTCAAACCTGGAATTGCTCTGCTGGGGCACTACCCTCTTATTTGGCTTATTATTAGCACACTTAGAGTAGCTCCTTTAAGATGGATACAAAAGGGTACCCCCAGTTCTATCCCTTTGCTTTTAATTTGTTTCCCAGACTGTTCAATTGTCACTGTGAAATTCAGGATATGGTCCTGGGGGAGATGAGATGACAATAAGAGCAAGTTGGATTGGAGAGGTATGAGATTTCCTGCCTTTGCAGGAAAACCACTTAGCTGCAATTATAGTAGTCCAGCTGACAATTAATTAGACGAGACAAGAAGAAAGAAGGGAGAAACTAAGGTTATTAAAAAATAAAAATAAGATAAGGTAGTTTATTACAAGCAAAAGTGCAAGGCAAGCCAGTAAAAATATAAGTGCCTTCCTGGGCAAGAGCATGAAGGAAAACTCTAGGCGTGTAAGACTGGTTTGATAAAAGCATGTGACCACTTCAGCCAGTTTAGGAGTAAAGCAGAACTGATGAAGTACCTACGTGGAATCATATGAGATTTCAGCAATTATTTAAATCATAAAAGCAAGGAGGTGGGTAGGGGAACTGTAGAAAGATGTACTCCTATATTCTGTATCTTCACAAGAGGTGGTAACAACTGAGGGTTGAAAAGCCCAAGAAAGCATCCTGACCTCCATAGCACAAGAGAATCTTGCACAGCACCCAAAAGCAGGGTTATTGGGGGTGGCTGGGGAAAGGTACAGATGAAAAGAAGGAAGCAAGTATTTTTAAAATATCCCTGTGCTCCAGGCATGTTAATTCACCTGATCAAATTTTTGAGTCCCAGTCCCAACCTCAAATGATAAAGGAGTTTAAATGGTGGTGCCTCCACTTTGTAGAGAGGAAGAAGTATTGATAGGAACTGGTACGTGATTGGATGTGGGGATAAAGGGAAATGAGCCCTTGAGGATGATGCCTCAATTTCTGGTCATAATTTGGAGGGTGGAGGCATTTTCCTGAAATTGGAACTAATAAAAAGCATTTCCACATTCACTTCCCAGTCCCAAAGTACCTGAACAGACACTGGTAATCCTAAGAGCAAATATTTGCTTTTCATACTCACTTTCTTATTTAATCCTCCAAACACCCCTAGTAGGTAAACTTAATCTTATCTTTAAAATAATAAAGATATAAAAGTAATATAATAAATAATAAATAATAATAAAATAATAAAGATAACAAATAAAGGAATCAAGATTCAGAGACATCACAGAACTCTGGTTTCCTAACACCATATCACAAGCACTTTCACTCTGTCAGGGTCATGGCAAAAACGCCAGTAACTGATGAAACCACACCAAAACAGGAGCTGTGGTCTACAATCCAGATGGGACCTTGCCTTCAAAATCCCATATCCAACAGGTAGGATAAGGACAACATTCTACCTTTGTTCTATTTATACTTTCTCTAGGTTTGGTGCCCCCAGAATGTGTGCCTTTAGCAAGATCAGAAATCTACCTAAATGTCCATCAACAAATGAATAGACGAAGAAAATATGATGTGTGTACACAATAGAATACTAGTCATTCTGTCATTTGTGACAACATGGATGAACCTGGAGGACATGCTAAGTGAAATAGCCATGCGTAGAATACTGCTTCATCTCACACGGAGAATCCAAAAAAGTCAAACCTATATAGAAATAGAGTAGCAGTGGTTACCAGGTGGTATGCAGTGAGAAATGGGGAGATTTTGATCAAAGGGTATATAGTACCAGGAAGAATACATTTTCAAAATCTATTGCATAGCATAGTACCCATAGTTAATAATGTAGTATACATTTCAAAATTGCTGAAAGAGTAAATTTTAAGTTTTCTTATAAAAAATTTATGTGTGTGAGGTGACAGATATGTAAATTGATTTTATAATAATTCCATAATATATATGCATATCAGAACATCACATTGTACCCCATAAATATAAATGATTATTTGTCAATTAAAAATAAATGATTTTTCCTGTAGACCTAGTTACTTGGGAGGCTGAGGCAAGAGCATTGCTCAAGCCTTGTCTATGGCCATACCACCCTGAACACGCCTAATCTCGTCTGATCTTGGAAGCTAAACAGGGCCGGGCCTGGTTAGTACTTGGATGGGAGCATTGCTCAAGCCCAAGAACTTAAGGTTGCTGTGAGCTATGACACCACAGCATTCTACCAGGGGGAACAGAGTGAGACTCTGTCTCAAATGTAAATAAATAAATATAAAAGTATTTTTTAAAAATAATATGGGCCTTTGGGAAGTTCTGAAGCAAATTCATACATTCATGCATTCATTCACAGATTTTTTAGTGCATGCTATTGCCCAGTCGTGTTCTAAAGGCTAGGGATATAGTTCAGGACAACACAGACAAGGCCCTAGTGCTTTGGCACTTAGAAGAGCAAATAAACAACAAAAAAGTAAAAAAGCAAGATTCTATCAGACATTAAGGCTATAAAGAAAGTGAATCTGAGGCAATTGGTGCAGGAAATGTGAAAGTGTCATGAGGAGAGTGGGTCACAGATCACATCTTCATCTATGTAGGACAGAAGAGTTTTGCGGGAGGTGGGGGGGAGGGGCGAAGTCAGCTAAGATCTGGGCAGAGCATCTTCCAGGCAAAGAGAAGAGCAAATAACAAGACCCCAAGGTTGAGCCAAATCATAGTCTATGGAAGGACAGCAGGTGATGAAGCTAGGGAGACAGGCAGGGATTAATCTATGTAGGTCTTAGCAAGCTAAGAGGTTTCAATCTTATTCTAAGCTCAAAAGAAAACCCGTTAAGGGTTTTAGGTAGAAAAGTTATTTGATTTACGTTTTAAAAAGGTTCCTCTAGCTGCTATATGGAAAATGGATTACAAAACAGTCCAAATGACAACAAGGAGAACAATTAGGAAACTATTCTGTTGCTTAAAATGAGACCTGATAGTGGTTTGAATTAGGATAAAAGCAGTGGAAATGGGGAGGGAGAAGGTGTATAGATATAGCATACATATTCCATATTTTGGACAGAGAGTTATTGGACTTGATAACAATAGAGGCAGGAAAAAGGGACTGAAGGGTAATTCATAGAAGTCCTCATTGTCTACTCTGGTGGAAGAAAACACCTTCACGCCTAGAATTAGGAAAGATGCAGGCTCGGGTGATAAATCTAAATTTAACTTCTGGTTCCACCACTACTAGCTGTGTAACTTTTGGCAAATTTCCCTACATCTCTGCATATGCATTTCCTCATCTGTAAAGTGGTAATAACAGTGCCTGGCACCTAGAATTGTTACAAGATAATTCGTGTCAAATACTTAACACAGTAGTGCCATACACTCAGTATTCAATAAATATTCAGTTACCATTATTATTATTTTCATTAATAATTATTTACAAGGAAACAAGCTGTCATTTTTTTCTGTTGTTCCCAACCATGCTTGGCTTCTGAGTCTCTTGCTTCTTATTTATTAGAAGCACACTTAATTATACCATCCTCTCAGATCTAAAAGTAGTATCTCTTTGAGTTGGGTTCACAGAAGGAAAGCAATTGATCATCTGCTCTCTGGGTGTTCACCTCATGCCAGCAGCCACAAGGCTCCTGATTTGAGTCTGCCCAGGCATCCTTGCCAGGGACATCTGGCAAGTAGGCCATTTTCACAGGCTACCCTTAGCCAACTCTGCTCAAGCCAATTAGAATTTCCTTGGCTATACTTGGCATACTCAGAAACACTACTCAGGTGTTACCACTATGTTATAAAGCTTAGTTATTCATGAATGGAGTCATATTGCAGGATAGCTGCATTAGTTATCTGATAGACCAGCACCTTTAAACAAATATTTAAACCATGATTTGTAATAAATAACACATCACGCCCCAATACACAAGTGTATAATAGAAACAAACCATCATGAAACAGAATTTATTCTTACCACAGGTGTACGCTCTGAGTAGTTCCTGTTCCTGTCCATACCAACACTGCCCTTTTTTTCAAATTGTGATCACAACTAATTAAATTGATTTTATGACCTATTAATGGGTCATGACTCATAGTTTGAAAAGCTGTGCTGGAGGGTCACAACAGATTGTTTTATAGCTCTGAGTGAATATTTCTCTAAACCTCCTTTCTCAGAAAGTTTGTTTCTCTAGCCTCACCTTGTGTGGTTTGCTATGATTTACATGTGTTTGAACTCTCTACATCTGTATTAAGCACTCATTGCTTATAATTTTTCAAAGGATGCTTTTAACTCAAGTGTTAGCCCATCTGTTAAGACCTATTTATTACTTTTTAAGACAAAAAAATTAAAAGCAAATTGGGAATTCCAGGCTCATGCTAACCAGGATTTTTTTTTCCTTTTGTAAAAGCCTTCCATCTGCCCTTTCTTGGACACAACTCAAATAGGAGCACACATCTCATCAAACTGAATGTGGGTGCTGTCAAAAGCTGCCAAAATATCATGCCATTTGCTTTAACTTCTTAAGGAAAATTAAAATCAGATTTAACATAATGAGTTGTTTTGTTGCTTTTCTTTCCATCTATTATAGGAAAAATGAACCTCAATTTACTACGTGGAAGTTTATGCAGTGGCCTTCCAAGGGCAGTTCCCAAGGTACCCTCAGATAAACTGGACCCCACAGTTCTGCTGGGGCAAAGATTAGTGACAGAGAAATAAACTGTTGTGAGAGCAGAGGAAGAACTAAGAGCTCTAGCTCTGAACCCCATTAGACAGGAACCCCAGGGTGAGGGCAAATCTGGCTTGTTTTCCTTCAGAGCCTAGCCCAGAGGAGGTTGCTCAATACCTTTCAATTCCATTCCCCTGGCAAGTCATTTAATCTTTGACTAGTTCTCTTTTCTTGACCTGAGGTTTAAAATAATAGCTGCCTACCTACTCTACCAAAGATCTTCTGAGAATAATCAGGAATTAAAGAGTCGTGTATAAGAAGACAAAGGCTTGAACAGTTATATCTCAGTTATTATAAGACAGAACCTAAAGTATGTTGGAAAGCCTTTCCTCCCTGACCAAGATGGATAATCTCACAGTCTCAGGACAATGGCCCCACCACAACTAAGAATGCCCCAGTTATAAAAACCTAAGGGCTGGCAGGTGCCATGCAACAATTAAGAGCAAAGACTCTGAGGTCAACCATACCCAAGGATCAAAGTTCTGGCTCTCCCACTTAGATTTCTATGATCTTGAACAAAACACATGATTTCTCCAAATCTCAGTTTCCTTATTAGGATGTTTGGAGATTAAATGAGAATACATAGTATAGAGTACTTAACAAAATACTTCCTCTCTAGCAAAAATGAAGCCTATAAGTGGCAGGTGGCATTATTATTTTTGTTATTATTATTATTGAGGAAAATTATTCAAGTATCTTATAGGAAAAGAACAACCAAAATGTGGGAAAGTCTGTAAAAAAGAAGGAAGGAGGTATGGCTTAAGGTGAATATGATAATAAAAACCCAATACTTAGATTTGAAAAGCAGTTAGAATACAAAATAAGAGATCAGTGAAGGTGAAGTAAATGGAAAATCCAATACAAACTGCTTTCCTAAATCAGTCCAATGTCTCAGTGGCTGAGTCCTGTTTAATCATGTAGCTATCTTGTTATGTAATCATGGGACCTTATTAAAATAGAAGATTACTTTTCAATTTCCTTTTGTATCATTTTCACCTTGTCACTTTCTTATTCTATAGAATGCTCTTCAAGAAAGCTAATTTTTGGTTACTTGTGGTATGTTTATTATGGACTCTATCACATTTTCTCTCTGAATCCCTTACTATTGTTCTGTGTTGCTAAGTCAACTATATTAGAACTATAGAAGATTAGAACTTCTATAGTTCTAATCAATGTGCCCCTTGAGTAGTACATGATCATTCCATATATAATATATGAAATAGAAGAATTAAAGAGGGTGAGAGGCAGAGGATCATCTAGTGTGAAGATTTTGATGGAATAAAAATAACTGTTGTAACATTTTTAGTTGGGTTTTAGCAGCACTTCTTTGCTGACAACATTTAGCATAACCTATTTTACCTGGTCTGCCTGTTTCAAAAATAAGATTCTTGTCTCCTGTTCGAAAGTTCAGTAAATCTCCTAATTACATCTGACAAGTTTCTTTTTAATGCAAGACTTCTAAAACATGTCTCCTAACTATCAAGGAAGTTGGGAATATCTTCCCAGCCTAAATCAACCCATTTCTAGAATACCTGTATTTATGAAAAAGGGAATATACTTAGTTATGCTTTCCCAGTGATTTATTCTATTGTTTTGTAAAATATTTTTCCTTATTTCTGATTGATTAGCACTTGGCAATAGTTCCCCAGACTATCCATCAGGTAATTAATGACCAATAAAATGTACCAAGGAAACTAATGTTAAAAAAAAAAAAAATCTTATTTAAGAAAATTTTTTGTAAAGTAAGTATTATTTTATAAGGTGAATAATAGGTTCTTAATTTATCTAGGTTTATATTTAGATTTCTGCATAACACTTTTCTTAAAGTAGAGCCTCAAGGCTGTACCATAACAGAAAACCGAATCTATATTCAGCTCCTAGTTTTAATGCCTTTTTTATTACACTTAACTTTATTACACTTTACAGATACTGCACTTTTTAGAAATTGAAGGTTTGTGGCAACTGTGCATCAAGCAAGTCTATCAGTGCAATTTTTCCAACAGCACTTGCTCTTTTTATCTTTATGTAATATATTGGTAATTCTCACAATACTTCACATTTTTTCACTATTATTATATCCATTATGGTGATCTATGATCACTGATCTTTGATGTTCTTATCTAATTGTTTGAAGATGCCACAAACTGCATCCAAATAAGACATAAAACTCAATTCGTAAATGTATATGTTCTGAATGCTCCACTGATCAGCCACTCCTCAATCTCTCCCCTCCTCTCCAGGCCTCTCTATTCTCTGGGACACAAGAATATTGGAATTAGACTGATTAATAACTCTACAATGGCCTCTAAGTGTTCAGGTGAAAGGAAGAGTTACACATCTCTTAAGTTAAATAAAGAGCTAGAAATGATTAAGCTTAGTGAGGAAGGCATGTCAAAAGCTGAGACAGGTCAAAAACTAGTCATCTTATGCCAAACAGTTAGTCAAGGCGTGAATGCAAAGGAAAAGTTCTGAAAGAAATTTAATGTGCTACTTCAGTGAACATAAGAAAGCCAAAAAGCATTATTGCTGACCCAGAGAAAGTGTCAGTGGACTGGACAGAAGATCAAACAAGTCACAACACTCCTTTATGCAAAAACTTAATCTAAACCAAGGGCCTACTCTTTTTAATTCTATGAAGGCTAAGAGAGGAAGCTGCAGAAGAAAAGTTTGAAGTTAGCAGAGGTTGCTTCATGAGGTTTAGGGAAAAGAAGCCATTTCTATAACATTAAAGTGCCAGGTAAAGCAGCAAGTGCTGATGTAGAAGCTGCAGCAAGTTATCCCGAAGACCTAAATAAGATCATTGATGAAGGTGGATACAAAAAACAACAGATTTTTCTTTTTATTTTTTCAATCTATAATATCCTTCTTTTCTTTTTACATTTCATGTTAGGGGGTATGCATGTTTTGTTTACTTTGTTTTTGTACAGATTATATCAAAGCTAATACATGTAAGTGTGCCTTCACCAAATAGTGTGCACTGTAACAAATAGCTGTGAATTTAATCACCCCCTCTTTTCCTCCCCCCCCCCCCAGCTTGTCATTGAGATTTACTTCCATATAGTGTTTAACAGTTGATCAATTAGTTCCAGTTTGGTATTGAGTACATGTGTTTGTTTCTCTATTCTTGTGATGTTTCACTTAGAAGAATGGGTCTTAGTTCCCTCTGGGTTGTCCAAAAAGACATTTTTAATGACTCAGTAATACTCCACAGTATGCATATAACCACACTTTATTAATCCATTCATGTATTGGTGGGCACTTGGGTTGTTTCCATATCTTTGCAACTGTGAATTGTGTTGCTATAAACATTTCAGTGTAGGTGTCCTTTTTATAAAATGCCTTTTTTTTTCCCCTTTGGCTAAGCCCATCAGTGGGATTGCTGGATCAAATGGTATGTCTAGGTCTACTTTAAGTTCTTTGAGGTATCCCCATACAACTTTCCATGGAGCTTGCACTAGTTTGCATTCCCACCAAGAGAGAATAAGCGTTCCTTTCTCTCTGCATCTACACCAGCAACTGTTTTTTTTTGAATATGAGTCATTATTATTGGAGTTAGGTGATATCTCAATTTGCATTTCCATAATCACTGGAGACATTGAGAATTTCTCCCTGAGTTTGTTGGCCTAGTATGTCTTCATTTCAAAAGTTTCTGTTCATGTTTTTTTCATGCTTTTTTTGGTTGTTTCTTACTGATTTGCTTCAGTTTTTGCAGCTTCTGATTATCAGTCCTTTATCAGATGTATAGCATGCAAATGTTTCCTCCCTTTCTGTGAGCTGTCTACTTGCTCTTTTGACTGTGTCCTTGCTTGTCTTTTTAATTTGATCAAATCATATCTGTTTATTTTTCTTGTTGCCGTGATTGTTTTGAGAGGTCTTCTTTATGAAATCTTTGCTTAGGCCAGTACCTATCAGAGTCTTTCCAACATTTTCTTCTAGGATTCTTATAGTTTCTTGCCTTTGGTTTAAGGCTTTTATCCATTGTGAATTAATTTTTGTGAGTGGTGAAAGGTGTGGATTCTATTTTAGTCTTTTACATATGGCTGTCCAGTTTTCCCAGAACCATTTATTGAACAGGAATTCTTTTTCCCAGTTTATGTTATTATCTGTTTTGTCAAAAATCAGATGGTACTATGAGCATGATTTCATCTCTGGGTTCTCTGTTTTAATACATAGGTCTATGCCTCTGGTTCTGTCCCAGAAAAACAGATTTTCTTTTTTTCTTTTTATTAATTTAATATAAGGATACAGACGATTAGGTTACATTGTTTGCATCTGTTAGCTAAAGTCTAAGTTGTAGCTATGCCTCTCCCCCAGGAAGTACACCATATACCCTTACATTGTGCCAGTTTGGTGAGAGCACACCAATCTCCCTTCTTCCTCCCCTTTTCCCCTCCCTCCTCCCCTCCCCTCGAGGCACTTGGGTTAATTGTGTTTTTCTCTTATGTGGGCATGTATGTATTCATCTACTGGTTTCATATGAGCATTGAGTACATAGGATACTTGCCTTCTGTTCTTATGATACTTTACTAAGGAGAATGATCTCCAACTAGAACAACAGATTTTCAGTGTAGACAAAACAGCCTTAGATTGGAAGATTTCATCTAGAGAGAAGAAATCAATGCCTTGCTTTAAAGCTTCAAAGGACAGGTTGATTCCCTTGTTAAAAACTAATGCAGCTAGTGAATTACAAAAATCCTGGGGCCCTTAAGAATTATGCTTCATTTACCTATCCTGCACTCTATAAATGAAACAAGAAAGCCTGGATGACTGCACATTTGTTTAAAGCATGTTTTACTAAATATTTTAAGCTCACTGTTGAGACCTACTGCTCAGACAAAAAGATTCCTTTCAAAGTATTCCAGCTCATTGACAATACACTGGTCACCTAAGAGCTCTAATGGAGATATACGTGGAGATTAATGTTGTTTTCATGCTTGCTAACACAACATCCACTCTGCAGCCCATGGATCAAGGAGTAATTTTGACTTTCATCTCTCATTATTTAAGAAATAAATTTTTTAAGGCTACATCTGCTGTACGTAGTCATTCCTTTAATGGATCTAGGCGAAGTCAATTGAAAACCTCTGAAAGAAATTCACCATTATAGGAGCCATTCAGAATGCTCATGATTCATAAGAAAAGGTCAAAATATTAACATTAACAGGAGTGTTACGAAGTTGATTCCAATCTTAATGGATAGATTTAAGGGATTTAAGACTTCCAAGGAGGAAGTAACCAAAGATGTGGTGGAAAAGCAAAGAAACCAGAATTAAATTGGAGCCTAAAGATATGACTGAATTGCTGTACTATCATGATAAAAGTTTCACAGATGAAGAGTTTTTTCTTATGGATGAGCAAAGAAAGTGTTTCTTGAAACTACTCCTTATGAAAATGCTGTGAACATCGTTGAAATTGTAACAAAGGATTTAGAATATTATATACACTTAGTTGATAAATTGATGGCAGGGTTTGAGAGGATTGACTCCAATTTTGAAAGAAGTTCTATCATTAGGTAAATGCTATCAAGCATATCACAGGCTATCAAGGACTCTTTTGTGAAAGAGTCAATTGATGCAGCAAACTTACCTTAAAAAAATTGCCACAGTCACACCACCCTGATCAGTCAATAGCCACCAACATCTAATGCAAAAAGGTTATGACATACTGAAGGCACAGATGACTTTTAGTATTTTTTAGCAATAAAATTTTTTTGATTAAGGTAGGTACATTTTAAAGGATATAATGCTATTACACATTTCATAGACTATACTACAGTGTAATCACAACTTTTACATGTACCATGAACACAAAGTTCTTTCTTGCAATATTTGCTTTGTTGAAGTGTCTGAAAGTAATCCCACAATATCTCTGAGGTATCCCTGTGTACATAGTCTCAAATTAGGGTCACTTACTGTCTCAATTTTCTTAGAAACAAGGAGTTTCACAGCATGTGAGTACTTTCAGTGCTAAAACCAGAAAGTTCTATGCAAATTGGAAGGAGTTGTTTACCCCCTCCTGAATACCCCATTATGAAGCTAAATTAGTTATTATTTTCTTCTATTCTTTTCCTACTTAGAAAGGCAATCATCTCACTTTGAGCATGTAGCTAGAAGTGTAAATTATAAAGAGAAGTTACTTTCAAATACTATATGTACCCAACTTCATATTTTAAAGTTATGCAATACCAGGGCAGCGTCTATGGCTCAAGGAGTAGGGTGCCGACCCCATATGCTGGAGGTGGTGTGTTCAAGCCCCGCTCCAGCCAAACAAAACTAAACAAAACAAAAAACAAAAGAAACAAAAAAAAAAAAATTATGCAATACCAGTTAAGAAGCACAGAAGAAGGCTGAGAAAATGATCTGTTGCTAACAGGCAGCTTTTGTTTCTTTCTTCTTAGCTTATCTCTACATTTTAATTATTTTGTAATGGCCATCCTTATTTTTAAAAATCATCCTGTCACTTTATGGTCAAGTAACTCAACTTCTACATATAAACCTAAAGAAACTGAAAATGGGAACTTGTAGCTGGGTGCGGTGACTCACGCCTGGAATCCCAGCATTCTGGGAAGCTGAGGCAATTAGATTGCAGGAGCTCAGGAGTTTGTGACCAGCCGGAGCAAGAGTGAGACCCTGTCTCTAAAAAAATAGTAGTCCCAGGTACTCGGAAGGGTGAGGCCAGAGGATCGCTTGGTCCCAGGAGTTTGAGGTTGCTGTGAACTATGACACCATGGCACTCTACCCAGGGCAAAATCTAAGCACTGTCTGGAAAAAAAAAAAAAATAGGGATTCAAACATATACTTGTACACCAATGTTCTTTGCAGCACTAATCTCAATTGTCAAAAGATGTAACCTCAGTAGATAAATAGATAAAACATACAAGGGAATATTTCAGTCAGAAAGAGGAAGGATATTCTGACATAAGCTACAAGATGGATGACCTTGAAGATGTGCTAAGTGAAAGAAGCCAGAAACAAAAGGACAAATGTATGATTTTACTTACATCAGATATCTAGAATAGGCAAATTCATAGGCAAAGAATGTAAACTGGAGTTTACCCAGGGTTTAGGGGAGAAGAATAAGGAGTTATTGTGGTGTTACCATATAGGGTAGTGAAAACGTTTTGGAAATAGTAGTAATTATTGTACAATATTGTGAAGGTATGATCACACATCACATAAAAATGTTTCAGCATAAAAATGCTGTCATGGACAGCATTTATTGTTGTGGTCCCATAAGACTATAATGGAGCTGAAAAATTCCTCTCACCTAGTGATGTTGTCCTAGTCATCATAACATTACCAGTGCAATACCTTACCTTTCCTATGTTTGTATACATTTACATACCTTTTCTATGTTTATATACATTTATACACACATATTGTGTATAGTATGCTGTATAGATTTGTAGGCTAGAAGCAATAGGTATATAGCCTATTTCATATAGCCGGAGTGTGTAGCAGACTATAATCACATAGGTTTATATAAGTGCCTCTATGACAGGCGCACAATGATAAAATCACCTAACGACATATTTCTCAGAACATATCCCTCTTGTTAAAGAGCACGTGACTGTAATGTGGCTGGATTTTCATGATGTAAAATGGTTAAAATGGTAAATTTTGTTACAAATATTTACCACAATATGAGACATGGCAAAAAAATCATGTCTAAAGACTGAAAAAAAGTCAACATAAAAATGTAAACAAAGAGTTTAAAGTTTATGGCTAATGTGGAAATATAATAGATCATTAAACAAGCTGGGTGTGCTAAACTCAGAATTACACCCGATGAAATATGAAATGGATCTCTCTCTTGCCTTTAACGTATTTCCTTTTCTTTAGTCAAAGTTAAGCATGTTCAAAATACAGTCGGAGATTTCTACTATATTCCCTATTACAAGTCCCTTAGATACATGTGGGTGAGACTAGCTGCTTAAGTACCAGAGAATAGGCAGCTCTTCAACTGAAACTAATAAGTAACACACTAACTATGTCCTTAATAACAATAATCTTCAGAAATCTTCTAAGTCATCTTAGAACTTGAGGTACCAAAAAATGTTCTCAGAGTTGAAATACTATATACCAGAAAGAGTCCTCTTTCAGGCATCATACTATAAGGGCTCTAAAAACCCTGAATTTTGTTTCTAATTTATATCTATGTATATTATATAGTAACTCTCCTAAATTGCACCTGAGGAACTCTTTTTTGCATATAGATATCCAATTGTTCCAGCATAACTGTTGAAAAGATTATAGTTTCTAACTGAATCACCTTGGTTAAAATCAATTTATACAATTTATAGACTCTCTATTCTATTCTGTTTATCTATGTGTCTATGCCAAAATTATACCATCTCAATACTTTTAGCTTTTTAGTAAGTCTTAAGATCAGATACTATAATGAAGTCCTCCAACTTTATTCTTTATTTTAAAAATAGGTTTGCCTGTACTAGATCGTTTTTCTATGTAAATTTTAGAATAAACTTTACAATTTCTATCCCAAAAAGAGTGATAGTATTTTGATATTAGTAATATTGAATCATCCAATTCATGAGCATGATTCATTTATTTAGGTCTTCTAAATAATAATTTCTCACAATGTTTTATAGTTTTCAGTGTACAAGTCTAGTACATATTTTATTAAATTTATTCCTAAATATTACATAGTTTTTGATGCTATTGTAAATGGTATTGTTTTTATTTAAATTTCTAATTGTTTGTTATAAATACAGTCAGTTCTCATTATTCACAGTAGTTAAGCTCTATAAAGTTTCTAAAAACACTGAATTACCAAATACCGAAACCACTGACTGAAAGGAAAAACAAAAGTAGGTGCCTGTAAGCCTTTAGTTACAGTTCTCTCAATTGATCAGTATATAACCTTGTCTCATGTATGTTTCTGTTTAAAGACATTTTATTTAATATATATTGCTGATTCATTAACATCGAAGCCAAAAACACTCTAACTCTTGCCTGAACAAAGTTTATATGACACATGTATTTTCTTTATAAGGCACTATAGCCGTCTTGCATTTAAGTGCCCTAGCCCTTCAACAGTATGCTCAGGGGCTATTTCAAACAGCAAAATCACCACCAAAAAGCACAATAAGGCGCAAAATGTGGAAGTAAATAGACACAAAAGGGATACTTATTTATAGTATGAGAACTAAAATAAGAAGGCAGAACATTACCTTGTTCAGTGTCAGCAGGGAAGGTGAGCATCAGGTGGGTTAAATTTTTACTGCACTGTGTATTTTCAGAAATGAGTATAAGAGCACCATGAGTATAGATGTGAGGGTTACAAGTGAATTTTAGTGAGTAGGCAAATTCGAAAATACATAATCTGCAAAAAATAAAGATTGTACATAAAAATACAATCAAATTTTCAAATTGTATATTGAAATACAATCTATTTTTCAAATTGTAAACACAATTGATATTGACCTTGTGTCCTGTGACCTTGCTAAACTCACAAGTTTTAGTAGTTTTTTGTAGATGTCTTAGGATTTTCTACACAGATGACCATATAATCTGTAAAGATTTCTATACTATTAATGATTTTCTATGTACTGTATATACTCGAGTATAAGCCAAAAAAACTTGGCTTATACTCGAGTATATACAGTACTTTACCTATCAATTACTAAGAAAGGAATATCTCTAATTATAATTGTGGATTTCTAATTTCATTACTATCAGTTTTTGTAACATGTATTTTGAATCTCTGTTATGCCCATGCATATTTGGAATTTGACCTCTTGGATAGATCAATTCATCATTATCCTTAGGAGTATTTTTTATTCTGCAATTTATTTTATCTAATATTAACATAATCTCCTGAGGTTTTTTCTAAGTAGTGCTTGTGTACCTTTATATGTACTTTTAGGTTAAATTTACCTGTCTTTAGCATTAAAGTAGGTTTCCTATAAATAGCCTATAGTTGGTAATTTTTATTTTATTTATTTTTTTTATTTCAAAGTATTATAGTGGTACAAATATTTTTGGTTACAAGGATCATTATTATGATTCTTGAGTCATGGTTATAAGTGTGTCCATCACTAGATAGTGTTCATTGTACACATTAGGTAGATTTCTCTCCCCACTGCTTGATTTCCATTAAGATTTACTTTCTTCTAAGAATGTATGTGCTCTTCAGTTGGTTCCAATTTAATAATGAGTCCATGTGGTGTTTGTTTTTCCATTCTTAGATACTTCACCTATAATAGTCTCCAGTTCTAAACAAATGGTTGGAAAAGGTATTAATTCATCTTTCTTTATGGCTGAACAGTATTCCATGGTATACATATACCATATTTTGTTAATCCACTCATTAATCGATAGTCATGTGAGTTGATTCCACATCTTTGCAATTGTGAGTTGTGCTGCAGTAAACATTTGCTTACAGGGTCTTTTTGATAAAATCACTTATTTTTCTTTGGGCACATAACCAGTAGTGGGATTGCTGGGTTGAATGGTAGATCTAATTCTAGTTCTTTGAGGTAACTTCATAATTGTTTTTCACAGAGATTGTTTTAATTTTGTGGGGGACTTGCTTTTTAATATAATCTGAAAATCTCTTCCTTTTAGTTGGATTGTCATTTATATTTAATGAAATATTAATGTGGTTGGCTTTATATATCTTTTGTCTTATTTATTTTCTATTGTTCTGTTTCTTCTTTACTCATTTTTTTCTCTTTTCCTACCTTCTTCTGGAGTAACTGAATTTTTTATGATTTTATTTTGTCTTCACCACAGTCATATTACCTATACCTCTTTGTTTTATGTTGTTTTACCATTGCTTTATTTTCCTACTACCTACAGAATTTTATTTTACATTTCTTGCAGTATACTCTACTGATGACGAATTTGTCAATTTCAGTTTTTACAAGAACATCTTTTTTGCCTTTATTTTTGAAAGATATTTTTGTTGAGTATAAAGTCCTAGGTTGACAGATTGTTTTCCTCTTCCATACTATAAAGATATTATTACAGTGTCATCTTATTTGCATGATTTTTTAACAAAAAATATGTTATTACTCCTATGTTTGTCCCTCTGTATGTTATATGTCTTTTATTTCTAGCTGCTTTAAGACTGTCTTCATCATTTGACTTCAATAGAGCCTTGCATAGTTTTCTTCTGTTTCTTTCACTTGGGATACATGTAACTTCTTGGATCTGTGGATTCATAAGGTTCATTGTATTTGAAAATTTTTAACTATTATTCTGTTAATATGTATCTGTCCCCTCTTTTTTATTTTCTCCTTCTGGGGCTGCAATTATACGTCTAACCTGATAGTGCTCCACAAATCAATGGCTTTCTTATTACTGACATTTTTCTCCATTTGTTTCATTTTAGATAGTTTATGTTGTGATGTCTTCACATCTAGTGATCTTTTATTTTGCAGTTTTAATTACCTATTAATCCCATTCAATCTGGTTTTCATTTCTGATGTTGTATTTTTCATTGTTAGAAGTTTCAGGTCTTTTCTTTATCTTCCCTTTCTCTTGTCATTTTTTATTCTTTCCTTTCTCCTCTGAAATATATGGAAATAGGTATTTCAATGTCTTTGTCAGATAATTCCATTACCTCTGTTGTTTCTAGCTATGCATCTATCAATTTTTCTCTGTGTTATGTATCATATTTTTCTGCTTTTTCTGTTACCTGGTAATTTTTGCTGGATGTGAGACATTTTGAAGTTTAAATTTTTGCGCTCTAGATTTGTGATAATCCTTTAAATATTGCTAAGCTTTCTTTCTAAGATGCAGTTAAGTAACTCAGAATCATTTGACCAGTTTAGGTTTTGCTCCTAAGCTTTGTTAGTGCCAATTCCAAAAAAAATAAAATAAAATAAGTTCCAGTAGGATTAGTTTGGTCTCACTGTTAAGGCTCTATCTCTCTAAGGATTCACCTTTTATTAGAAGGTCTTACTACTTTGGCTAATGAGAATACCAACTAACTATTCCCAAGCCTATACAATCCACCCACTCCTTTCCAGAATTTTCTCACATGCAGAAATAGATCATTTTTCATGCAAAGACTCAAGGTTTCCCTTTGCAGATAAATGAAAATCCCAGTCTATTAAACTTTCACCTCTCCCATATTAAACTTTAACTCTGTCTTTTCAACTCAGAGTAATTGTAGTTTCTGTTTGGATTCCTCTTCCCTATAATGCATCCTGAAAGCTCTCTCTAGATAATAAACAGTTACAATTTGGGGGGTTACCTCATTGGTTTTCTTCATCTCAAGACTCACTGCCCTGTGCCACCTTTTGTCCAGTTCCTAAAACCTACTATTTCAACTATTTTGTCCAGTTTTATAGTTGTTTGAGAAAGGTGAGTGAATAACTTGTTAACTCCATCATGGCCAGAAGTTCACTGGGGGGTTCTCTCTAATGCAAGACATTTTTGAGACAAGTGAAAGAATTAATTGAAAGTCGTATATACACATAATAGAATATTATTCAATCTTAACAAAAGAAGAAAATTCTGCCACTTGCAACAACATAGATGAACCCAGACGTTGTGTTAAGTGAAATAAGCCAGACACAGAAGGACAAATACTATATGAAATCACTTATCTGAGGAATCTAAAATGGCCTAACTCATACAAGAAGCAGAGAATAGACTGATGGTTACCGGGGGCTTGGGTAAGTAGGAAATGGGAAGGTATTAGTCAAAGGATACAAAATTTCATGTATTCAAGATGAGTAAGTCCTAGAGATCTACGATACAGCATACCTATTGTTGACAGTACTGTACTATTTAAAAATTTGCTAAGAAGGTGGATCTTAAGTGTTTTTACCACAAAGTAATAATGGCAATAATAATAAATAAAGAAGGCTGGAGTGTAGAGGATGCCAAGAACCAGACAACCTCTGAGCAAGATGATTTGCAGCTGCGGGGCGGACCCTCAGACAATTCGTCCACAGGTGCTTCTTGCGGAGAAAGAGCCAAGCCCATGGCGATCCTTAGGCAGGTATTCATTGTCTAACACTCCCCTCACCTATCTTATACTATCTCAATAAAAGGCTACTGTGGAGGTTGCTCCTGCCTCCTGCAAGCTTGTACTTCTAATCCATGTCACACCTGGTTCCTTCCTGCAGTGATTGAGTCCAGGGCCATAAGAGCCACTAGGGGCTGCGACACTGGAGAAAACATTTACAGGTTATAGACATATTTATGGCATAGATTGTGGTGATGGTTTCAAAGGTGTACGCTTCTCTTCAAACTCATTAAGTTGATAGCTGGGTGTTGTGGCAGGTGCCTGTAGTCCCAGCTACTTGGGAGACTGAGACAAAAGAATTGCTTAAGCCCAAGTGTTTGAGGTTGCTGTAAGCTGTGACACCAGGGCACTCTACCCAGGGGGACAGCTTGAGACTCTGTCTCCAAAAAAAGAACTCATTAAGTTGTATACCCTAAACACATACAGCTTTTTATATGTCAATCATACTTACGTAATAAAGTGATTTTTTTTTAAAAAAAGAATAATTTAGCCATTTTTGAAGATAATTTTTGTTGATTTTATAAATATTTAACTAATAAGCACCTTAACATTTAATCATGCATAGCAGTTAAGTGCATGAATGCTGGAATCAGCTTGTCTCGGTTTCAGTCCTGCTATTACAAGCTGTGTAACACGGGCCATGTTCTCATTCCTTCGTTGCCTCTGCTTCCTCATTGGTAAAATGAGAGTGATAATAATCTTTATTTCATAGGACTGTTGTGAACATGAAATGAGCCTTAGGTATGAGGGAGGGGGATAGGTGGGATTACACCTGCGGTGCATCTTACAAGGGTATATGTGAAACTTAGTAAATGTGGAATGTAAATGTCTTAGCACAATAACTAAAAAAATGCCAGGAAGGCTATATTAACCAGTGTGATGAAAATGTGTCAAACGGTCTATGAAGCTAGTGTATGATGCCCCATGATCATATCAATGTACACAGCTATGATTTAATAAAAATAAATAAATAAATACAAAATAAATAAATTAAATTAAATAAAAAGAACTATATCCATTATGTATTACTGCATAACAAAATATCCCAAAACTTAATTGCTTAAAACAAAAACCATTTATTTAGCTCACAATTGGGTCCTAATTTGGGTTGGGCTTTCCACTGGTCCTAATGCAGCTTACTCCAGTATGTATCATCAGTTGCAGATCAGTTCATCCTGCCTCTGGAGTTCAGCTTATTGTTGGCTCTGATGATGGGGTAGGGGTGTGGTTGCACCACGTGTCTCTCAGTCTTCCACAGGGTAGTCTAGGCATGTTCACATGACAGCTCAGGCTTCTAAAAGAAGCAATGGTGCAACTCCACAAACATTCAAACACTTTTCCAGTATGCTTGTCACACCATTTTCAATTATTCAATTAAAGTCATATAAAGTCGGAAGGCACCATCAGCAGTATATCTATGATGAGGAGGCAAATTTGTAGACATTTTTGCAATCTACCATAAGCTGTTAACAAAACTGTAACTAATGTATGTTATTTTTTTATTTTATTGTC
This sequence comes from Loris lydekkerianus, assembly GCA_963574355.1. Taxonomy (NCBI): domain Eukaryota; kingdom Metazoa; phylum Chordata; class Mammalia; order Primates; family Lorisidae; genus Loris; species Loris lydekkerianus. The sequence goes on from CAUYPK010120750.1 coordinate 22,908, forward strand.
ACATATCATAAGTACAATAAATATGTAGAAGTTGCTATTAAATATTTAAAAATAATATGGTGGGTGCCTATAATCCCAGCTAATTGGGAGCTGAGATAAGAGGATTACTTAAACCCAAGAATTTGAGGTTGCTGTGAGCTCTGATGCTCATAGCATTCTACTGATGGCAACAAAGTGAGACTCTGTCTCTAATAATAATAATAATAATAGACAGTAATAAAAATCAAGCAGCCAAAGTATTAACTGTTAACTCTATCTCATCAGTGCACTATTTTAGCTCAAATAAATGTTTGTGTTGGTCCAACTGATCTTTTCACTCTGCTTCTGTGCAAATATTACTATTTCAGGGGACATCTCTTGCCTCCAGTTCTACAATCACTTTCTGCTGCTAAGTTCCTTATCTTTGCACTCTTCAGTGGGAACAGTTGTATGTGTATAAATCACCCAGAATGTTGGCAGGAAAAGAGCTACTTCTGGGCTGAGTGGTTTTTGAAAAAATCTTCCCTGTTACCCAGAAGTCATTTACATAGGTTAATTCCTAGGGGTTGAAATCCACGGCACCCCTTTTGCGGCAGCAGCTGTGGAAAAAACTGTCTTTTTTGCAGCATCACAGAGGGATGACTGCTTAAGCATTTTATTCCCACTTCTATGCAAGAATTCCTGGCAACAGAAATACTGTTTATTGGTCCTGTACATTTAGGTATGAATAGCCCTCCCTCTCTAGATTTGTTACTCTCCTGACATAATACCACCTTTATGGCCTCAGTGAAGTATAGCCTGAATCTTCCTGGATCAAGCACTCATCTGCAAATCATTTTTCCATCATTCTCTGGTCCTACCTTCCCAAACTTGATTCAATCATAGTGTGCACATAGCCCACAAGTCATCACAGAGCCTCAATAACCTACAAGTCACCTACTTCTCTGGGGCAGGATGATTCACCGAGATATTAATTTTACCTTGTTCTTACTGCTGTAGGAGAATACAAAGAATAAAAGGGAAATTTTCCTCCTCCCCTTCAAGAAGAATAATTATGCCTGTATGATCAGTCTCCCTTGCTTTGTGGGGATTATTGTGGTTTCTTCTTTGTTTTTCAGAAGAGACCCTGAAGGCAACACCCCTCCCACTACCACCATCTCACTCCAGATCTTTATTTGGGTACTTGGCTTGAATAAGAAGGATGAGGAGGAGGGGAAAGAGAAGGAGAGAAAGAGAGAGGGTGAGAGAGAGAGAAAGAGAGAGAGAAGGATTCCTGTAAGCTGTGAGCTTTTTAGAGGGGGAGAGGAATATTGTCTGTTTCAGATATGGATAGAAGACATGCACCCACTTCCACACAGGGACCCAGAAGTGGTGACACGTCTAATGTAGCAAAACATGGATACCAGGTGTCATAGCTTTTGGAGCCATGACCAAATTTGTGTAAGGGATTGCTCACATTAAAATGGAGCAAGTAGACTTGGACAATAAAAATAGCAGCTACAATGAAAATCTGAGGTCCTTTCTGACATTACTGTAAGCCCTGGGAAGGAAATGGCCCTGCCCGCCCCTCCTTTGTCCTACATGCCTGCAGTTAGATTTCGTGCTAGCCCTGGCATGACCAAGCCAGGAAAAAAATGGGTTTCTCACATCCTAGTCAAAGTGCAAAATTATACTGACATACTCATAAAAATAAAATGTTTATCAACAACTTCCTAGGAACTGGTTTTCTAAGCTATTTTCTATCCTTGCACTTTTTGGTTTCAAGCTCGTCACCAGAAATCCAGGGATAGCAGAAGATGTATACAGTAACAGTCAGGAATTCTGGAAAGTCTAATATGCCCATGCTAAAATCTCATCTGGACCTAGTATATAAGAGCTAGCTCACTGGCACCAGCAATCCTTTTAGCAGGTGTGAGATAAAGAGAATTCAAATCCTACCATAGCTCCAAAAGGCAATTACACAGAAATGTTGCTGCAGAACTTAACATTAAAAACTCTCCATCAGTTCTAGTTGGCTCTATCGACTAGCCCAAAGGCAATTTTCTCCTGAACTTTAAGCATTATAGATTCCCTCTTTCCCCTTGAACCTGCAAATCCAGCTGTGTTTTCTCGCCTCTGACATCAGAATTACTGGCTTTGATACAGCCAACCATCTGGATGATGAGGCATGAAGCAAAATGGAATACAGCTCACTATTCCCTGCTGTTTCCACATGAACATTACAAAATGCACTGGTGTCAACATGGATAGTGAGTTGTGACTCAGACATACCAGGTACCAGCTTGTTAAATGACCATGTGCCATCACTCCTGATGAAAATCATGTACATTTTCAGTGGAGGCTGAGGTGGGTCTTCTGACTCTTCTTGTGATATAAAGGAACTTTGGGGGATACTTTTTAATCAGGCAACCTTTCCAAGAAGTTCAGCAGATGATGTGAAATCTTTACTGTAGGTGATAGAGATCTAGAATATCGAAAAAAGAAGTTAAGGTTTTTAGCAACTTTGTTGTTTCAAGTATGGAGTGTATCTGTCTTTTCATTTACAATTTGAATTCAGACTTCTGTTAAAGCTGCTTTTTATTTTTTCCTATTCCTTTTCAACACCATATCTGTAAGTAGAAAAGTTCTAACCATCAGTGTAAACCACTTTTTCACCTCCTACCCCAGCCTCATTCCTCCAGCTTTTCTTCATTTCTGACTTTGAGAGTTATGAAGGGAAAGAAGAGACAACAACATTAACAACAATAAAAGGAGTAAAAGTAAGAAGGCAGCATGATTTTGTAACCAGAGAACCTGGATTTAGTCTCTATTCTGTCAGTTACTGAGTGGTCTTTGTGGAACATCCTTTAAACTCTGTGTCTCAGATTCCCTATCTCAAAATAGGGAAAATAATAGTAAATAATTCAAGGGTTGGCTGGCATAAACTAGAAAACTCTTATGGATGTGATCTGTTAAGGGAAAATTGAGAAAAGAATTCAAACTTCATATCACAAAAAAAGCAAAGGCAATAAAATGTAAGTTGCTAAAGAAAGGTGTAGTTCTCCTCATTTTCCTTATGAGCATGAAAGTAGGGACTATACCTGTTTGGTTTCGTGCTGTCTTTATAGAAGTGGAAGTGAATTCTCAAAGTGGGTTTTCCCTGGAATGGGAGTCTCTGTCTGTCTGTCTGTCTCTCTCTCTCTCTCTCTCTCTCTCTCTCTCTCCCTCTGAAATAGAAATTTAGGATTTAGGAAGCAACACCAGGTTCCCTACTCATCTATCTTCCTATTCCCAGCCTGCGCTCCCTAAACTGTCCAGTTGCCCTTCTCCATTTTTTCCTTTAAAACTGAAATATAAAAATAAAAGGGTTGTCAACACCCTTGCTTAAAGTAACTATGCAAACCTATTTTATTCTTACTCTGTAGTCAGGGCACACACACTCCTCCTCCTGTAGTATCTGCTGATATACTTTGCACTCCAGCTGCTGCAATATTCAAATCAGTGATTCAGTACACAGACCACATGATGTGCCACCACACTCCAACAAGCAAGGTCTGTCTCTCCATGGGGACAGAGGATCTAAGCATCTGTCATTCTCCTCCTGTCGCTTATAATTAACCACACACCCCTTTATACATATAAATATTTATGTGCAAAAATAAAACTCCCCGGTGCTTTAAGCCAATCTCTCTTCTCCTCAGTGAGCTTTGAAAGTTGCCATAATGAAATTTTTACTTAATTCAAGACTCTATAAGAAACCCTTTGGTGTGAAGAATTTACAACATATAATTATATTCCCAGAAAATAATTAAAAACCTCATACTTCTAGAAGGTAAGCTCCATGCAGGAGACAATTTTGTCTACCTCATTGATATAGCCCAAGTATTTAGAACAGTTTCTGGGATATAGTGTGAGTTTTTAAATGTTGAATGATTAAATTCACAAAAAACCCAATTACAAAACATGATTTTGTTGTTTATGATAATGATTTTAAATCTAGTATTTCTGGGCAGACATTACAGAACCTAAAAATAATTTAATAGTAAGTGAGAATAAGCTGGCGGGAGAAATAATCATGTGATGAGGTTCACCTATTTATTCATTCAACAAATCATTATTAACTGTTACTAAGCATCATCACATTAGATCCTAAAACAACTATAAAATAAATAATTATCATTACCCTCAAGGAACTCCCGGCTTGTGTGTGGCTTTTAAGGATGGTGCATAGATCTCTTATCAGTATTTGTTGCAGGGGTCCTCAAACAACAGCCTGCGGGCCACATGAGGCAGTGTGATTGTATTTGTTCCCATTTTGTTTTTTTACTTCAAAATAAGATGTGTGCAGTGTGCATAGGAATTTGTTCATAGTTTTTTTTCAAACTATAGTCCAGCCCTCCAACAGTCTGAGGGATAGTGAACTGACCCCCTGTTTAAAAAAGTTTGAGGACCCCTGTTTCCCACCCCAAACTTAACTGAATCAGAATCACTGGTGATCCTGGGAATCCATATTTTCAACTTTTTAGCCAGTCAAAATTTATGAACTGTGATGTTTGAGAAGTCTAGTCTAGTAGAACTCAAGTTATTTGACTGTTTCTCAGGAATGATGTGGTCTCTGCTACCATTCAGGTAGTATTTACATTGTCACACCCTAACATCCTTTAGTGAATAGATAAAATATAATAATTTCAGATTAATAGTTCAATGACCCATAGGAGCCTACAAAACAGTTCTCTTTTAAACTAATCCTTACTGGGACTGGTGATTTGAGATGAAGAATTTAGAAGATAAACACACAGCACATATTTGTAGACTTTCAGAAATAGGTCTGAATCAAATTTCCTTCATGTTCTCTAAGTTTGTGTTTGAAACATGCCTCAGGCCTCATCAATTTGAAATATTCCTACATATCCATTAACCCGTCTTGCTCAGCACTAACTTCAGAATTGACTGACACCTGCACAACCTTGCAAAGACTAATTAGCTCCTCAGTGCCCAAGGTGTAGTCAGAATCAACTACCATCTGGTTCAGAATAGTGCTACCTAACCTGAATGCTTAACTTTAACTACGTGTTTGTGTAATTTATGCAGTTTTCTATGGACTACAAACACAGCATGTCTTTAAACAACTTTACTGACCCCCTGTGGATTTTAAGATCCGGTGCCCCACCTGTTCTTCCCTATTTGAATGTCTCTTTCGATCTGGCTTTAGCAAGAAAAGCCTTTTGCATCTTTCATTTTTCCAATGTCTTGTTCACTTCCACTCTTTTATATTTACACATTGTTCAATTCTATAATTTTTACTGGATCATGAATCTTGCCCTGTTGACATCTTGCTCTCTTGATGTCTTTAATCATCATGCTCTCCATTTTAACATTCTTGCCATTTAATAATCATTCTCTCCATTAACATCTTGCCTCCTTTAATTCTTCATCAATTTTTTAAATGATTTATAAAAGTTTGCTATTTAATTGCTTTCCTTGTTCTGTGTCTCAGAACCATGTCATTCACTATTTTATTCAGTAGAGAATTAATACAAATTGATTGATCACATAGTAATGTTATTATTTTACACATTATATGCAGTATTGTGCTCTCATTCTCTAAGGAACAGGTATAATAAATTTAATGTCAGTCAGAAAAATAAAAATCGTATTTTTTTAAAGTTGCAAACATTGGTCACTGAATTAGCTACAAATACCTCCTTATAATTCTGAAAAAAAAGTAATGTTTTAAGATAATACCATTTAATGTCATCACATTAAACTGCATATTTGCTGTTAATCAAAACAATTTTTTCAACACAAAGAGATGGCACTTAATGTTCTGTTAATTATGCAAGCAGCTAATCAATTTGTCCCTTAAATGGATGTTCAACTGATTAAGAGTAGCTAATCATCAGTTATGAAATCCATAAGGTACAGATGAGTCAGGTTTAAAATGTCTTTTTGCTAACTTAGGGCCATTAATTCTGTCTCCTTAAATTACCTCTTAATTTCAGTTGGGAGAAGCTATTTTCTTTCCTTAAATATGTAAGTGTTATACTCTTACCTGTGGAAATTAAACTCTAGGTTAGCCTATAGTTTAGGAATCAAATCCAGGATGATGTTATAGTGGTTTCAATTTCTTATTAATCCCTAAAGGACAATAACTAGGCAAAGGAATTATGATTCAGCATTAAAATAGGTTGTTATGAATTAAATAAGACAGTTTAAACATTTAACTATCTTCAATGCTATAAAGAGGATTTATGCATACTAATTGTTCATGTTCAAGAAAGATCATTTTCTCTGATAATTATTCATTCAACAAATATTTATTAAACATCTATTATGTGCCAAGTACTGTGCTAGACACCTAAAATGTAATGGCATAGAAGACACAGTTCCTGACCTTAGAAGGGCAACTAAGAAACAAAAAGCAACACCATGATAGATAATTACATCCATTTTTACTGTAAGAATTACTAAAAAACAACAAAAAAAAAAAAGAAAGAAAGAAAGAGAAGCCGACTCATATAGCAATGTGCTATAGCTTAAACATCAAAGATTAGTAGGTGAAAAAAACCTACCTACCTCAGAAAAAAAAGCATGGTTCAATGACTCTAGATTCAATGGACTGGCAGGATGCTTAGCCTCTAATTCTAGCTTGTAGCTATCACTAATCCCCCACTTGACTTTGAGAGTATTTTAATCCTCTTTGTATTTCAACTTTCCCATCTGCAAAACATCAGTGAACTATCCACCATGCAGTTGAGGTGCATTTCAAATTATTTGTAAGAAAACTGGGGCACCCTCAAGGGCTTCTGTCTTTGGAATCCAAATGCAAAGTGCATTAGTCAATCATTCAGTCAGTAATTAGTTATTGATTATCTACTGAGTACTATCCAGGATGCTATCCAGGCCTCAATGGGGATATACTGAATGGAAACAAAATGGTCACTTTTTTCAATTAGTTGCCCCCTTGTGGAAGAAAACAATCCATATGCAATAACAATAAAGAAAAAATGAATACAAGTGAATGAATGTTTATGAGCTGACTACTTTATACCAGGCTCTGTCAGGCTGTTTAGACTGTAAGCCTCTTTTACATGTCATTTAAGAGTGCGCAAGTGCATATAATTTAGCTAGACTGTGTACTCTTTTCTTCTTTTTCTTTCTTTTTTTTTTGAGACAGTCTCACTATGTCACCCTCGGAAGAGTGCTGTGTCATCATAGCTCACGGCAACCTCAAACTCTTGGGCTTAAGCGATTCTCTTGCCTCAGCCTCCCAAGGGGCAGGGACTACAGGCACCCGCCACAATGCCCGGCTTTTTTTTTTGTTGTTGCAGTTGTCCTTGTTGTTTAGCTGGCCAAGGCCAGGTTCTAACCCACTAGCCTCGGTGTATTTGGCCAGCACCTTAACCACTGTGCTACGGGCATGGAGCCTAGACTGTCTATTCTTTTCAGAGCTGTAGAGGTTGGAGGAGAGAAATATAAAATAGGCTACACTTGGAGATGGCTGCCTTGAAGTTAGAGGATCTGAGCCTAGATGTTCAACTATTGTGAAGCAGATGAAGGTGGATAGCAAGCAGCACATTCCAGAGGAAAGGCACCAGACCCAAAGAAGGCAAAGAGCATAACAAGTTGATCATAGTGTATTTACAGGCATTTTCTTTTACTAGAACAGAGCTTATAGAAAGATGGTGGGAAACTAGAGGTGGACTTTGAAAGCCCAATTAAGAATTTGCATGAATGTAGATTTAGAATAAATCATGAAGGAAGACAGGAAATAATTGAAATAGGAAATTGAAATATCTAGAAAAGAAATTTAAGGGATATTAGGCCAGGCGAATCGGCTCACACCTGTAATCACTCAGGGAGGCTGAGGTAGAAGGATTCCTTGAGCTCAGGAGTTAAATACCATCTTGAGCAACAGCAAAATCCATCTCTACTAAAAATAAAAAAAATAGCTGGTGGTTGTGCTGCGTGCCTGTGGTCCCAGTTACTCAGGAGGCTCAGGTAAGAGGACGGCATGAGCCCAGGAGTTTTTCAGTGAGCTATGATGACATCACTTCACTCCACCTGGGGTGACAGAGTGAGACTTTGTGTCAGAAAAAAAAAAAATTAAGGGACATTGGTCTGGTGACTGGATTTTAGGGTGCAGCAACTAGACCATCAGGATATTGATTCTTTTGAGCTCTTATTCCAATTTTTGCAATACCCAAATGACAGGTATTGCTGTTATCATTTGTGGAATAACATATCACTTAGAGGCTCTTAGATCTATTTGATTTACTGAACTTACAGTGGCAGATGGCTTATGAAATAAAGTGCTAATCCTACTTATCCAATTTGAGAGTTGTCATGAAAAGATTTTCTCAAAAACAGAATAGTTATTTATCTGCACAACCTTTATTTCTTCACTGTTTTCCTATCTACCTTTTGGTTCGGGGTTGAGTTAAGACAGAGTCAGCAAAATAATGCCATTAATCCTTTTCCTTCTTTCAATTTCCAGGTACAGTGAGTGCCTGGTAGAGATAAAAATAGGGCCAGGTGTCCTGTAGGGTCCTCAAAGCTTTTCCTGGGATAAGAAGCTGGAGGTCAAAAACAGAAAGAATCACAATGAGAGCTGTCACAGCAGCTTCCCTCTCCACTCAGTAAAGAGAGTTGGGAAGATAGAAGGTAGGAGCAGTAAATAGTGAGGAGAAAGGTGGAGGTAAAGTAGACTTGAGGAGGCTGCTCAGAACTCAGCCTTTTTTCAAGTCTAGGAGAAGAGCCATGGGGCCAAACCAAGACATAAACCCTGTTCTGCAATTTCCCCAAACATTTAAGTAGACTACTCCTGAGAAGCACCCCTGGCAGAATCATCTGTCTTCTCTCCTTTCTCCTACCCTATGTATCTCCATCCCAACTCCCTTCTCTTGCCAAAAATCAAGACTTTTTTTGTCCATGCCCATTTGAATGTTCAAAGGAGAAAGGAATGGAGTTCTTTTGATTGCACATAGGAGAGGATGACATTTGATTTTTTATGGGGAGCATATTTTTATAAGTTATGCTTCATGTCTGTGTTGTCTGTCTGTCTGTCTGTCTATCTATCTGCCATCTATCTAAATACATGTAAACCAGATTCCCTTCCATAAGCATGACTCCGAGGGATCTTGATTTCCAGGCTTATATGGAATCCTCATAAATGTCCCTCATTGCCATGTTTTGTCTCTCCCTTCTTCTTCCATCCCTTCATGCCTCCTGGCTGTGTTCTTCTATCTTCTCTTCTCCCATTTATGACAGAAAAACATGCAAACAAGGGAAAATGCAGTGATTTCTCTGAATAAATATTGACTGTACAAGAGGCTAGACACTTCCTGGAAAAGGCGGACTGTGCAGAGGAAACCCCAAACAGGACACTCCTGTTTCCTCATTGTTTTTGTCCATGGCCAAAAGACTTCCTTCTTTCCTACATTGAAGGATCTGAAATTGAGTCATTTTAACCAAGGCACTGTTCATCAAGATTCCAAGAATTATTGAGCTACAACCTTCATGCTCCTTTCTTGCCTCTCACGAGCACCCCAGTGGGGATGATGTGACTCAGTTCTAACAGAGCATCTTTATCATTCATGGACCTCTGGCCACTAAACACGGCACAAAAATGCTGAGAGATCCCTTTTGGGGGGGGTTAGAGGGAGTCACCTAGAGCCTCAGCCAAACTTTTTAAACTCTATTAAAGTTCTATTTTTTAATTTCTGCAATCAAGCATATCCCATAATTTTCAATTTTTTATTTTTTTCTCTCCTTTCATTCTATTACAGACACACATACAGGTATACATCCCTTTTTATTCCATTGCACAGCAAAGAATTCATATTCTATCTAGTTTCTTCTATTTCAGTCCCATGTAAAAAGATTGGCAATGACTCTAAAGTCATAAAGTTTAATTATGTAATAGTGCATAGAGCTTCTAACAGTGTTTCAGACCAAGTTGTGATTATGGCAGTTCTACAGTGACCTAACCCTAATTTTGTGATAGGAAATGGGGAAATTTTAGTAAATATTATTCAAGTTCACCCATTAAAAACTGGTCTTCTGATTACTTGTCAATCCATAGCTTTTTCAATCAAAGGTTCTCTTGAGGTAATAATTCTTTATTATTAATAAACAATAATTTTCCATTAATCAATGACTTTACTTTTAAGAGCTTTGACATATGTCTGAGTATTAAAATAGAAGAATGGGGTGGAAAGAAAGAAATCAACAGTATCAGACATTCAGAAATTTTCATCTTAACTTCATTGTGAAGATTTGAAAACATACTGGGACGCCTATAACCAAGATTTAATGATTTAAAAAACATACTGGCTCTATTTGTCCTACAAGTCTGACAAAAGTATATTTCTGTGATTTTTCTTTTAGTGCAATAATATAGTTATGTTACCTTTTATATTAAGTAATCTTATTCCTTTCTTGCCTGAAGTTTGTTTTTAAAATTAAAATACCTTTTGACTCTTCTTGTCTCACAGTGCTTCAGATACTGTGCTGCTACATCAGGCACATTTTATTCCCACATTAATCAAAGCACAGAGAAATTATTACTAAAGATGTGAGATTGATAGCACTGTCTCTTCAGACATCTAGAGCAACTGCTATGCTGCACAGAAGATAATATTCAACCCACACCTCCATCTGCCCTCCTCCCACTTCTCAAAAGATCTCTACTAACAGTTTTCATTTATAAGCCAAAAAAGCCACCACTCAATCACTCAGGATGAGAGCATTTGTTTAAATCCTCTTTGCAACAAGATCTAGTTTTGAGTGTTTATTGAGCAAACAAAGAAAAAGAATAATCAGTGACAGATGTGGTTATAGAAATTCTGCCCAGATGAACTGAGGTCAACTTCCTCCTAAAAGCCATATTGCTTTCCAGTGACAAGAATGGGCATTTACTTTTACAAAGTTCATTCACGTTAATGCACAATGTTTTTCTTGAAATCTCCTTCATTCTTCATTCAAGAAATATTTTGCATCTATCATGTGCCAGATGAATTCAAAGTACTTAGGATACAAGATTCCTCTTTTCCTGGTGCCTATATTCTAGAGCAGCACTGAATACCATTATATATTTTTCCATAACCTCTGTAAAATGTTCTATATTTATGTGATACCTTATGGGACAGCTATTGAGCAGCTATTGAGCACTTGAAATTATGGCTGTTGCAGCATGGAAACTATATTTTAAAATTGTATTTAATTTTAATTAATTTAAATTTATATTTAAATAGTGACATTGTTTGGACAATGCAGATCTAGTGAATGCATAAATATGTGAAGAGTGTATGCAAGCATGTACATGGGTCACTACAAAAGTTTTGAGATAGACTGTGTTAAGGTCCATTATTTCACTTCCAAGAAACATAGTCGACAATATCCTTTCTGATTCACCTGTGCAAGTTTCAACTTGCTCAGCTTCCCGGTGTTGCAGAGAGGGCTTCGTTTGTTTCTGTCCATGCCAATTTTATGTTTCTGAATTATTGTGTATCTCAAAACATTCATAATGACCCTACTGAGGAGAATGCAATAGACTCTGTAAATACATAAATAAATAAGAGACACCAGATTGTATTAAGTGCAAAGCAGACAATTAAAATAGAGTGATGGGATAGAGAACTTTGAGAGGCTACTTTAGAATGGGTGGTTGAGAAAGGTCTCTCTGAAAGAGTGACCTTCAGTGACATTCAGACCTATATCTGAATGACAATGCAAAGATCAGGAATGAGTATGCCAAGCAGAGGAAACAGCTAGTGAAAAAGCCCTAAGATGAGAACAAGCTGGGTGTTCCAACACCTAGGACAGAAGGAGAGCAGTAAGACCAGACGGTAGAAAGCAAAGGGAGGGCAATAGAATGTTGAAGTCGGAGAGTTATAAATGCACCTGCATTTGTTTCCTAAAGCTGCTGGGACAATATTGCAACATTGGGGCTTAGAACAACATAAACATATTCTTTCACAGTTTTGGAAACTTAAAAGTGTGAAATGAAGGTGTCAATAGGTCCTACTTTCTCCCAAGACTCTAGGCTTTAGGGGAGAATCTTCCCTTGCCTCTTCCTACCTTGTAGTGGCTCTTGGAAATCCTTGGTGTTCCTTGTCTTATAGCTGCATCACTCCAATGATTGCTTTGTCTTCATATGGCCATTGTTTCTGTATTTCCTTGGTCTCCATGTGTCCTTTCCTCTTCTTATAAGAACACTACTCATTCCATTTAGGGTGCCTCCTAAGCCAACATGGTCTCAACCTAATTACATCTGTAAAATCTTCTTCCAGATAAGGTCTGAGGTCCCAGGTGGACATGAATTTGGGGAGATACTGCAAGCACCCAATTATGTAAGATTTAAGGCCAGATTAAGGAATTTGGCTTTTATTCTAAATGTGATGAGATGCCATTGGGGCATTTGGAGTAAAGGAATAACTAATATAATCTATGCTTTTAAAAAATCATTCTAGATGAAGGGATATTCAATTTTAGAGATGTAGGAGTGGAAGATCAGAGACGGGTAAAGAAATCATTGCAGGAGCTCAGACATGATATGATGTGGCTTGGGCAAGGCTAGTGGAAGTGGGCAAATGTGAGATTTGTTTTGGAAGCAAAATTGATAAGATTCACTGATGGACTGAGTGTTGGAGTGAGGAAAAAGAAGAATTAAGGATAACTCCTAAATTTTTGCAGCTTTTTTTTTTTTTGCCGGGGCCAGGTTTGAATTCACCACCTCTGGTATATGGAGCTAGTGCCCTACTCCTTGAGCCACAGGCACCACCTATAACTCCTAAATTTTTGCTTTGAGTAAAGGCTGGACGGTGTTGTCATTTACATGTCAGGGAAGAGTAGGAATGAGGCAGGGTCTATTTGGTAATGCTAAGTTTGAGGGACCTGTTGAGCAGCCAAGCTGAGATACCAATTGGGCAATTGCACATATAAATCTACAGATCTGAGAAGTAGTCAAATGTGGAGATATGATTTGGAGATTCAGATGAAGAAACTAAGGCACAGAGAAGCTAAGAAACTCTCTCTAGGTGATACACTAGTAAATGGCAGAGTTGGGATTGGAACCTGGGTAGTCTGGCTCCAGAATCCATGTGTTTAACCAATGTGCTATGCTCTTGTTTGGAACTTAAAGAAGCTGAGAATTTTGAAGACAGAGGTAGGAAGCAGCAATGGGAACAAAGAAAACATCCATTCCAATTTATCCTTGCACAGATATAACCCTCATTTACTCACATGTGCCTTGAGTAACATAACACTTCAATATCAATATGTGCATGTCTTCAGCCATTTTAAAGGAGGAAACAGTGTCATGTGGGTCCACATTTTCTGATGAATATGTTGACTTGAACACTGTCATGTATTCATTTAGAATAAAAATTTGTATGTACTGTGTGAAAATAAAAACCTATCTAGCATTTCTTCCTAAGAAGGACAGTTCCATAACCTTCCCTGTTGCTGTCTGTGCATCTTTAATTGACTTTCAGGCTAATTGTTACATAAAAATTTTATCCAGTGAGAATTCAACAACATCCTGATCAAGCACAATCACACAAATGAATTATTTACTTACCCTATCAGAATTTAGTACTTAAACTGTAGGTACAATTGATGTAGTTAGTACCTTATAATTAACATAGAATTTTTTTTAATGACTTATTCATGATTAGTAGAAAATACTAAAATACTTAAGGTTATATAGTCACTGTAGCTACTATTAATAGCAAGATGGAATGTGTATGTATAAATATAGTGAATTAAAACTTTTGAAAGTGATAAAAGTATAATTTAGAAATATATCATGTTTACTGTGGACTCTCATTCTGGGGCTTTCCCAGCTTGCCTCTTATCCCAGTGTGTTGAATGGGAGCAGCAATGCACAGGTGTTAAGAGCACAGATGGCTCTGGATTCTACCATATATAGTACCAGATGTTAGACCCCGGGGAAGCTGTTTAGTTTTTCTTGCCTCTGTTCCTTATCTATTTCTTGAGTTATAATAGAACTAAAGTGAAATAATCCATGAAAAGTGCTTAGCTCATTGCCTGATACATAATAAATACTCAAAAAAATGTTAACCTTCAGATTTCTTCACCTTATCTATCTTCCTGCCCTTAGTTTAAAATAATTATCTAAGTCCAAGGTGGCAAATATGTGTTTCTGATGTCTTATTCATATTGCTAAACTTCATAGGCTAGACTCTCTTCAGAAGCTGCCCTAGTGTGAAAAGGTCCATTCTACTGCTTCTGATCTCATCCCTATCTGTGCTCTTGGGAGCCAAATGTTTTCTCCAGGAAATCAATCAAAATTCTTATTGTGAAACACCAAATTCTACTCCTAGGATTTTATCCCAAAGAAAGAATTAAGGATTTATGTTCAGACTTAGTGGTAATATTGTTAATAGTGAATAAATGAATTTTAAAAAACATAATGGCCAACAATAAAGCATTAGTTGGGTAAGTTGTGGAGCATCACATGTACGACAGAATTTTAAGCAATTCTAAAAAAGAATGTTGTATAAAAATAATGATGAAAAAGGAAGTTCATAACATATTTTTTTTTAATTTTTAAAAAGCAGGCTATGATGTAGGATGCCCCATATGGTGCTGTTTTTTTAAGTGTATATGTAAATATAAGCATAGAAAATGACTAGAATGTTTTACAGTGACCAAAATGTAGTGTATCACCCACTCAGTCCTCCCACTAACACTGAAATAGTCTACTAGCAAGTCTAAGTAACTCGCCATTCTTGTATGATCTAAGCCTGAACCCTCCCTTGCTAAGCATAGCCTGGGAGAAGAAAGGGGGGCACATTGGTTACAAGCTTGAAGATAGGAGTAGCAGTCTGCATCTCTTTAATTCACTCCTTTATATTTCTCAGCTTAGAAAATTTTTCCTCTGAGGTCCCTCTTGGGGTAGTGTCCACAAGTAGCTAAAAATGCCATATGTAATGACAGAAGCAAAAAGTTATTATATCCCCTGTGTTGGACTTTGCCCATGGTCACTACGATGGCTCTGCAGGCCATTTAAATGATTTTAATCATCTAGCTATTTAAAATTATTCAAATAATGAAATGACCAAAATTAATGTCCCCGGTTTTTCTCAATATTGGCAATATTTTAAACAACAAATTAAATGACTTTACCATTATTTTAACCATAATATTTGGGAGTGCTTGTTTTAACATCAGAAATGGAAGGGACTGCTACATGTTAAGGTAATCAATATGAAGACTATTAAGTCTTCTTACAATACATTCAGATGGTCATTCCACAGTCTCTGGAGGAGATTTGTGATTAGCCATAAAAGTTAGTAGTAAAGGTGCCGGCTTCCCATATTTTAATGAAGGTGCTATAATTCTGCTTTCTGGGATCACTTTTCAGTCTCTGGCATTTGGAAGCAAAGAATAGCCCTTTTAATGAACATAAAAGTGCCTTTTCTCCAAGTTTCAATGTTTCTATCACTTAAAACTGGAGGCACACACTAATCAGTCATTTATAAAATAAGATCAAACCATATGAAATTGCCAACTTTTGACCTACAAAAAAAAAATGGCAATTTTACATGGTTCATCCAAACACTGTAATGAAAATACAAAAATGATTTTTTTTTTTTTTTTTTTTTTTTGCAGTTTTTGGCCAGGGCTGGGTTTGAACCCACCACCTCCAGCATTATATGGCTGGCACTCTACTCCTTTGAGCCACAGGTGCCACTCATAAATGATTTTTTAAAGAAAGCTTCCTAAAATGTTTTTTACTCATATATATTCGTCACAAACAACATTTTGTTTTTTTAATGTGGTATTACCAAGAGTTTTATCATCATACTGGTGGAGTCTACTGTGTTCTAAAGGTATAAGTTATATAACTTATCCTAGTAAGTAAACAAATTACTAGGGAAAGAGCTCCAGAGCTGAAATAATCTTCGTATTCATTCACCTACTATGTGTCAGACACTATACCAACAGTGCAAACACACCAATGAATGATTTACTCATGGAAATTATGCTCCAGTTTTTTCACTTAATTCTATGTAAATAGTCCCATGAGTTTATTTCTTGTTTAAATTTTATGAAATATTTTGCTCTTGATTATGTATTTTCTCATACTAATAAAATATGATTATGTATTGCTTACATATGATTATAGCATCATATACATTATTTTTTGCAATTTATAAGTTTATGTACTATTATCACCAAATTGCATTTTTATTGTATTAAAACACATTTTTATTATATTGTATTGTAACATAAAATTTACTTCTTAAACCACTCTGATTATATATTTCTTGTTATCAAGTGTGAAAGAAAAGTGCATCTAGTGAAACCAAATCAAGAATATTAGCACATCTTTTTGAGAAACTGAAAAGCTAAGCTACTAACATGGCAGCAAGTTTTAGATCAATATTTCCCAAACATGTTGGGCCTCAAAACACATATTATAACATGATGAAAGATCAATATGAGTTCATGAAATATAACAGGCATAAAATATAATGGGCATGTAGGTAGTGAAAATGGTCTCAAGGAAAACACAACCTCTCAATTTGATCTAAATCATAAATATGCATAATAAAAGCTGAAGATCATGGAATGTCAACATATAGCAAAGTTTAAAATAAATTGGTAAAATGGTTAATCCTGACTCTGTGTTGACAAATATATTTAGCACTAGTCACTTATCTTTCAGGTAACACAAGAAAATTTGTCTACTCTTAGGATTTTCAACTCTTCCACAAAGAGAGACTTTTGCATAATACATGTAAGAGTAAGAGAAATGTGCTTAGTATTTTCCTTACATATATATTTTTAATGCACTTTTGAAGAAAAATATTGCTAACAACAGGTTTTTGGTTATGGTTTTGTTTTGCTGAACCTATTAATATCTTAGGATAGTTTGGGAACATTGTTTTATATGCTATGCAAAGCTATGAAGGATCAATACAAAAGGCTTTGGCCATGTGTGATATATCACCTAAATTTTTAAAAAATATTTTATGAACACTGAGAATATTTTCCAATTTTTGTGTCTGTAAGTAATCTTATCCACATCTTTATCAGATTGGGGCATTAAATAGAAAGCTAAAATGACCAGTTAATTAATTAAGGAGGCTCTTCCTTAGACTATAAACTCAAAGAACAAGACCATCAAGAGCTCCTGGCTTATATCTCTAATTGGCTCCTGTAATAACTGACCCAGCAAAAAGACCCCTAGAGGCCCCTAACTGTCTAAACCTGAGTCCCAACACATCTCAAACCCCTCCCACCCCCCCACCCCGCCCGGCAAAATTCAACAACAGGTTTCAGAATAGAATAAGGAAGTTCTCTGAGTTCCCAAAACTCCTAGCCACAGGTAAAACAATGGTGAAAGCTTACTCAAGCTAAGTTTCCCAAGCTGTCCCCATGCCAACTGCCACAATGTAACACCCCCTGAGCCAACCACCACACTGTAAGCCTGCCCTGAGCTAACCACCACATTCTGCTTCTGTGCTCGCTAGCTTGCTTGCCATGCACAAAAATAGTATAAAAATAGCTTGCATGCATACAAAAATAGTATAAAAATCAGCCTACACTTCACATCGGGGCTGCCTGCTCTTTAGGGCAGTAGTCCCCTGCACAGGTGTAATAAATCACCTTATACCTGAAGTGGGATCTGAGTTTTTCTTACAGGTCTCAATGGGTACAACATTTTTGGAAGTTCCAGTGAGATTTCCACTCCCAGACCCCCACCTAGCCCCACCGCCGCCTGGGGGCTCCATGGGAAGGCCTTGGAGAAACATTCCTCTGCCCTGAGTCCTCGGACATGTGGAACCAGGGCATAGGTCTCCAAAACTTCAGAATTGGTGATTAATTAGTGTGACACCTGGGTGAGTTTGTAAAATCTGTCTGTTCTCTAGAGATTTGGGGGAGGGACCATCAGCCCTGTTAAGTCTTTTGTTTCTGTTTTTATTTTTGTTTTTAATAGATAATCTTTAATATTTCTTTTTTTATTGTTAAATCATAGCTGTGTATATTAGTGCAATCAAGGGGTA
This sequence comes from Loris lydekkerianus, assembly GCA_963574355.1. Lineage (NCBI taxonomy): Eukaryota > Metazoa > Chordata > Mammalia > Primates > Lorisidae > Loris > Loris lydekkerianus. Next base: position 40,907 of record CAUYPK010120750.1, read on the forward strand.
CAACATGCTGGTTTCATATACAATCTGAAATATTCTCATCAAACTATTCAGGGTAGGCTTCATGGCTTTTTTCTTAGTTATTGTATGTAGACATTTGTATTCTGCATTTAGTAAGTTTCACCTATACCCATTGTAAGATGCACTTTAGGTGTGGCCCCACCCATTACCCCCCTCCACCCTAACCTCCCCCCTCCCTTACCCTTCCTTGGCCCCTTCCTCATAGTCTTGTGCTATAGTTGGGTTATAGCCTCCATGATTTAGCTTCATAGTAGGGCTGAGTACATTGGATACTTTTTCTTCCATTCCTGAGATACTTTGCTACGAAGAATATGTTCCAGCTCCATGCATGTAAACATGAAAGAGGTAAAGTCTCCATCTTTCTTTAAGGCTGCATAATATTCCATGGTATACATGTACCACAATTTGCTAGTCCATTCATGAGTCAATGGGCACTTCATCTTCTTCCATGACTTAGCAATTATGAATTGGGCTGCAATAAACATTCTGGTACAGATGTCTTTGTTATATTGTGATTTTTGGCCTTCTGGGTATAAACCTAGTAAAGGAATTATAGGATCGAATGGCAGGTCTATTTTTAGGTCTCTAAGTATTCTCCAAACATCCTTCCAGAAGGAACATATTAGTGTGCATTCCCAC
>CAUYPK010120751.1:0-29280 GCA_963574355.1 Loris lydekkerianus
CACCAAAAAAAGATCATGGTTACTGTATGGTGATCAGTGGCTGGTGTGATTCACTATAACTTTCTGCAACGAGGCCAAACCATCACAGCAGAGTCCTATTGTGAGGAAATCGAAGAAATGTACCGAAAATTACGTCAGCAGCAGCCAGCACTGGTCAACAGAAGAGGTCCGATCCTGCTCCACCACAACGCCCGGCTGCACATCTCACAAATCACCGTCCGAAAATTAAAGGAATTGAGCGTCGAAGTTCTGCCCCACCCACCATACTCCCCAGACCTCACGCCAACCGACTACCATCTTTTCAAGCACTTTGATAACTTTCTCACTGATAGAACCTTTGTCAATCAGGACCTAGCAAAAACGGCCTTCGTTGACTTCATCGAATCCCGAGCACCCAATTTTTATGCCGACGGAATTAATCGACTTGTGTTATGTTGGCAAAAGTGCACTGATTCAAATGGCACTTATTTCGATTAAATTGAATAAATATTCACTGAGATATTACAGTTTAGACTCATAAAAACGGACAAAACTTTTGAAATAACCTAAAAAATATCTGTTTATTGTTTCCAAGCTCAGGGTCTTAATTTCCACTTTTGTAGAATCAGCATAAGGGGATAATACCCTAAAAAAATAAAATGCAGTCAGCCCATTTATTCAGATGACGTAAAAAATACGCTCAGTTGTAACACTGCACTTGAAGTTCTTTGGTGGGAAGATTCTTGTCCATGTTGTAAAGCTGCAGGATGACACACTTTCTCCTACATCTCTATTATAATTCTTATTCTTAATTGGGCTATAGTTTCAGAGAAATCCTTTTAGAAACTACTGGTATAGGTTTTTCTGATTTAGACTTTCTTTGGAATGGCTAACAAAATATCTTAAAAGAGGAGTACAAATTCTCATTGAAAAGACAACTTGCTGATTGCTTAAAAATGAAGATTCCTATTTCAAAGACAGGCTATAACCTCCTGCCCTAGTTCAGTTACTTTCATCCAGAGAGGAAAGCTCTGATTACTATTAGCAACTCTGTGACAAAGCAAATCAATCATATCAAACACCATATACCTGATGAACTTGAAAACTCCATAATTTAGGGGACAAAAGTCAGAAGGAAATCCAACAATGACCAATAAGAGAAGTCTCTCTAAAGTTTTATTTGATCTCCCTTGTTATTTACTTCCTTAAAAAAAATTTAAAACTTGAAATGTAATTCAACTACCCCAAAATTCACCTTTTTGAGTATACAATTCAGTGGTTTTTAATATATTCACAAGGTTGTGCAACCATCACCACTAATTCCAGAATATTTTTATCACACACACACCCCAAAGAAGCTCCTCTCCCCCCAGCTCCTATCTACCTTGATTCCCTCCTACTTTCCTCTAGTTAATGGTGTCTCTAGCCTTGGGGAGGTGGTGATTGTTGGCATCTCAGTGTCTCTAGCCTTGGGGAGGTGGTGATTGTTGGCATCACGGGCCTTGAGAGAGTTCTGTTTCTGAGATGCTTTTCTCTCTCTGCCACCAGCAGTAAATGCCTTGACCTAGTACAGAGATTCCAGGGAAGTCTCAGTAGGGCAATTACTCTTTTCATGTAAAAAACAAGAGTGTGTGTGTGAGACAGCTAAGGAAGGATTAACTGATGAGCACAATGGTTATTGCCTTTGCTGCAATAGATTGTTGATTATCGTGGTTGAAGACCTGTTCTCTCAAAGAGATAAAACCTCTGGGCAATTAATTTCAGACTTAAACAAAGGCATCTGCCATCACAGAGCCTAAGATGGAGTTTTATGTTCATTTAGCATTATGCAAAACGCTTAACTTGCTGACAGCCAGCTTCTGGCATTTTGTCTGAAAATGGAGTAAGATGGTTCAGGAGAAAGCCACACCAGAAGGTGAGAGGAAGAAAGGCAGCCTGGACATCAGAATTTACTGGCACCACAGCTAAGTCTTGTTCTCCCATTGAGCATAAACAATTTCACAGAACACTAACATTAGATAGGGCTGCTCTATGATCCTGATGGCTCAAGACAAAGATGGGGCTACTCTCTTATGTCTGAACATGGAGAAAAACATGAACCAAGTACAAACATCCTCTTATCCTAGGTAATAGTGTGTGCACATGTGGTGAAAGTAAGGTGGAGCATGTCAGACTAGGGCCAACGTGACACAGCTGGTCTGGTCAGTTTAGGTTCTAAGTGACTTTTATGTCCTGTCTCCCATTCTCATTGTAAATTTAGTTCCCACACCAAAGATGCTCATCTTGAATAGTTTAGGAAATTAACTATTTGGTATTGGACATGTAATAGGTTGCTACTGAGTTGTGCTGTTTATTATTAAAAGTAAGAGTTAATTTGGTCTTTGCTTTGAACCATTATGTATAAAATTGTGATTTTCGAAATGGAAGAATAATACAGTCTTGGAGAGGCGACTCTCACTGTTCTCCAGAATCGCTGGCCCTCTGACAAAGTTTGGTACATCTATCCCCGTCTGTGCATATTGGCTGACAGTGACAGGCAGTTGGACCTTCTTCATTCAGTAACAATAGGAGTGAATGTTGCTTCCTTGCCAATCTGAACTTTAGCTTACTAAAGTTAGCTATCATTTCTCTTACTCTCTAGATAAGAGTTATTAAGATGCCAAATGGAATTTCCTTTGCTTCCTGACAACATCTAATCCAGATCAAGGCCCAGCTTCCTTAAACCTTTTCCAAAATCACACAAATACAAGGCCAAACCCTGCTTTCAGTCTTTTTTTGACACCTCTTGCTACACAGCTCTCCCTCCTTGCAACTAGTAATAAACCCAACTTGTTCACTTGCAGATGTGTTCCTGGTGGTATTTGGCTATAGGACACTGAAGGGAGAATAGGTTATCTCCTGCAACAATGGTCTCAGTTCTTGCCCCAAACTACTGTGCCTACCCACTGGCCATAGGTAGTACCTGAAATTCCATCCTAAGAAAGTTATTCCTTCAGGTCAATGCTTTATCACCTATTAGATAGAAATGCTTCTATGAGAAGATATTATTCTTTAAACACTTTGAATCATAGATGTTTGACTTTCAGTAATCAGTCATCCACGTTTTGTTTATTCTTAAAATCTCATATTTCAGAATCTCTGAAATTGACACATCCTATGATCTTTCTGAGTTTAGGTTTTTTCAATTGTGAGTTTTAGCGGTAGATTAATACTATTTCCCAAGCCTCAGTTATTTACAAACAACTTTCACAAGTTTTGCTACATGCATGAGCTATAATGATGATATTATTATTATCCTGAACAAGATATGGTAGCTTTTCCTAAAAATCTATAGTATTCCTTAACATAAAACACATATTTTATGTATTAAAATACATACATGACTATAAAACTTAGAAAAGGTTTGTTCATGTTCCACCTAAAATCATCTCACTTAACCCTAGAGCAGCGGTTCTCAATCTGTGTGTAGTGACCCACAGGAACTGTATTAAAGGGTCGCGGCATTAGGAAGGTTGAGAACCACTGCTCTATATATAGCCATGCCTTCCCTGGGCAACATAGAACTAGCAGGTCCCTTGATATCTTCTTAGCTCTGTATTTGGTATTTCTATGGTTCTAAGCTGGATACATATAATCTTTTCTTTAAATCTAAGGGTTAAAGCTGACATGAAAAAATACAGAAGTACATACAATGATACATATTTTTAAAACACAAAATAGATCCTATTAACTATTTATAAGGCTTTTAAGTAAGGATAATTGTATTGGAGTTATTGGAGCTAGAAATTTAATTAGCTTTATGTTGGCAAAAAGCATCAGATCTCTTCATACTTGGAAATACATGCAAAGGATTTTAGATAGAAGTTTTGCTTAACTTTTTTTGGTGGGAGGGATTTTGTTTGGGAACTAAGGAAAGCAGATTTGTTCTAAATAGTCTGGAAGAGATTTTAGAAACTACACAACTTCTTCTCTTCCTTTTGCTATTACTAGACAGAGGTCCTCTCAGTCCTTTCTACTTAAAGTATAATTGGTGGACACTGGCAAGGCCTGGGAACTTGTTAGAAATGTAGATTTTCAAGTGCTAAGGCAGCCCTGCTGAATTGGAATCTGCATGTTTCCTGATTCTGAGTGGCTTGTACACTTACTAAAGTTTGGAAAGCACACCTCTGAGCCACCTAAGCCTACCTAAACCATGGCTTATCTAAAAATAGTCCTTCATGGACATATCCAAGGGCAGGTGGCAAGGAGCCAGATGTCCTAGATTCTCGCAGGTTTCTCCTCCACCATTTTTGAAGGACACCACATGATACAGAGGACTTAGGAAGGGAAAGTTTATTTTATTTAGGGGGAAAAATAAATATCAATTTAAACTAAAATCAAACCCCTAAACCTAATGCAGAAGACCCCAAAAGTAATCACAGTAGGAGCAGAAATAAATACATGGGACCTGATCAAATTAAAAAGCTTCTGCACAGCCAAGGACACAATCAGTAGAGCAAATGAACAACTCACAGAATGGGAGAAGATAGTCCCATGCTACATATCTGATAAAGGGCTGATAATCAGAATCTGCAAAGAACTCAGGCAAATCAGCAAGAAACCACCCAAGAACCCCATTAAAAATCAAGCAAAAGACATGAACAAAAACTTTTCAAATTAAAGACACACTAATGGCCAACAAACTCAAGACAAAGTGCTTAACATTTGTAATCATCTAAAAGTGCAAATCAAAACCACAGTGAGAAATCACCTAACTCCCATAAGAATGGCTTTTATCAAAAAGTCCTAAAACAACAGATGCTTGTGTGGATGAGGAGAGAAAGGAACTCTCTTACACTGTTGGTGGGACTGCAAACTAGTTCAACTTCTATCCAAAGTAATGTAGAGATTCCTCAAAGAACTTAAACATTTGATCCAGGAATCCTGCTCCTAGGTATTTATCCAAAGGGACAAAAAGTCATTTTATTAAAAAGGCTCTTGCAGTTGAATAGTTATGGCTGCACAATTCACAATTGCAAAAACATGGAAACAACCCAAGTGCCCACCAATACATAAATGGATTAATAAAATGTGGTCTTATATGTATACCATGGAGTACTATTCAGCCATAAAAAATAGTGATCTGGAGTGGCACCTGTGGCTTAGTGAGTAGGGCACTGGCCCCATATACCGAGGGTAGCAGGTTCAAACCCAGCCCCAGCCAAACTGCAAAAAAAAAAAAAAGAAATAAAAATAGTGATCTTGTATCTTTTATGACAACCTGGCTATAACTGGAGACTATTCCCCTAAGGCATTTGTCACAAGAATGGAAAAACAGACACCACATTTACTCAATACAAAATTGGACTAATTGATCAATGCTTATGTGCATATATGAAAGTAAAACTCAATGAAAATCAAACTGGCAGGGTATGGGAAGAGGATGGGTAAATTCTCACCTAATGGGTACAGTGTTTCCATCCGGGTAAAGGACACACTTATAACTTAATGTATACAAAACCAAGTTATGTCTATACAAAAACAACTTACGTAACCAAAATATGTGTACCCCCTAAAGTTCTGAAATACAAAGAAAAGAAAGACTGGGTGCCCATAGGTCAACGGTTAGGGCACCTGCCCCAGGCTCTGGGGCTGGTAGGTTCAAACAAACAAATAGCTGGCCATTGTGGTAGGCACCTGTAGTTGTAGAGTATGCCAAGACACAGACGACCTCTGAGCAAGATGATTTGCAGCTGGGGGGTGGACCTGCGGATGATTTGTCCACAGGTGCTTCTTGCGGAGAAAGAGCCCAGCCCATGATGATCCTTAGGCACGTAGTCATTGTCTAACACTCCCCTCACCTGTCTTGTGCTATCTCAGTAAAAGGCGACTGTGGCGGTTGCTGGGGCTATCCTGCAATCAAGGTTAGCCCGCCTCCTGCAAGCTTGTACTTCTAATCTGCGTCATGCCTGGTTCCTTCCTGCCGCGATTGAGACCAGGGCCATAGGGGCGATAGGGGCTGCGACATGTAGTCCTAGTTACTCAGGAGGCAGAGGTGAGAGAAACGCTTGAGCCCAAGTGTTGGAGGTTGCTGTAAGCAGTGACACCACAGCACTGGACATTCTACCGAAGGTGACAAAGTGAGTATCTGTCTTAAAAAAAAAAAAAAAAAAAGAAGAAGAAGAGGAAAGAAAAGAACCCCCCCCCCCAACCATGACTTGTGCTCCTTCAGCTGACGGAGAGACCAAGTGTAAGAATAAGCAGAACCTGGAGCTCATTGTCTTCCTCCTTCCCACGAGCCCTCTTCCATTTCATGCCCTGTACTCACTGGTCCAGCAATGCACCCGTCCCACATTACAGAAATGTGAGCCTCAGAATGAACACCTTAAGTGTAAAGATCCAAATAAAGCAGAAGATTTGTGGGCAAACTTATTCATATGGAAAAGAAAATGTCCATTTTGACACGTGGAAGACGTGGGTATTTCTGTGAGGCAACATTTTTCTGTTCCTTCATTCATTTAATTGCTATTTAACAAATATTTATTGAATAATGAATGAAATTGTTCCTCTTATGGGCAGTAGACTTTGCCTCTCAGCTTCTGTGGAAACTCTGGACTTCTGCTAACACCTATTTGGTATCACATTCTCTGTCATTTTAACAACAGAAAAAACTAAACTGAAATTGGTTATGAAGAAGGCCAAATGAAACAAGCCAATCAGAAAACAAACAAACAAAAAGCCAGTGGCTATTCCTAACCATGAAGCTTCTGTCTTTTTATATGAGCCATACTCTAATATTCAGATATCAGAGAAATTTGTTTTATTTTTAGCTTAGTCATTCCTTATTTACAGGAAGTTTGAGTTCCATTCTGAGCTCAAAACATTGCAGGCTCCAGCATTGCCACAATTTCATTTCTATGTGACACTTAATCAACATATTTAAGATTATTCCCCACCAGCCTCTCAACATTTGAAGATGGGGGTGATGAAATGTTATTATGAGAATATTGCCTCATGTAATTATATGAAGTATAATTACATGAGTGTATACACATTTTAAGTGATGTTATCTACCTTTGGCTTTTCATTCACTGTAATCAAAGGTGTCTGGACACCGATGGGAACCACTCTGAGCCCCTCCTATAATTGCAGAAGTCAAGTGTGATTTGTATTCATCTTTTGTTATTGGTATATATTAATATGTACTTAAAAATATACTTAAAATTTCTCTGTATAATAAAGGACTTCAACAAATCTTTAGGAATAAGAGTGACATCATTTACTTGCATAGGCACATTTCAAACCCTAGATATAAATGTGTTTTAGTTTTTGGGGGGGTACTTCCTAGCAAAAAAGAAGAATGAACAGGAGAAGCCAGTTACTGGGTCCCTATTCCATGCCAGGAACTCTTCTTGGAGCTTGTTATGAAATAAAGACAGGTAAAATAGTAGGTTAAAATATTTTATAGATGAGCCTGGGCACCAAGTACCAAAGACAGAAATTTTAATGGAGTGGTTCTCAATCCTGGTTGTATAGTGACACACTTGAAAAAAAAATTTTTTTTTTGCAGTTTTTGGCTGGGTCTGGGTTTGAATCCTCCATCTCCGGCATATGGGGCCAGCGCCCTACTCCTTTGAGCCACAGGTACCACCCCACTAACTTGAAATCTTTAAAAATAGTCCAGGTGCAGTGGCTTATACCAGGGCAGGAGGACCGCTTGAGGCTGGGAGTTCAAGGCCAGCTTACGCAATACAGTGAAACTCTGTCTCTGCAAACAAATTAAAAATTGCCTGGGTGGGTATGGGGGAACATGCCTGTAGTCCCAGCTCCATGGGAGGGGAAGGCAGGAGGATCACTTGAGTCCAGTAGTTGGAGGCTGCAGTGAGTTATGATGACAAATTACACTGTAGTCTGAGTGACACAGTGAGACCTGTCTCAAAAAACAAAACAAAACAAAAAAACAAAACAAAAACACAAACACACACACTAATGCCTGGATGCCATTCCCAGAGCTTTAATTGGTTGAAGTAGAGCTGGGAAAACAAGATTTTTAAAAAGCTCTCTAGTTGATCTGACTACAGGATAAGATCAACAACTATTGCTTTAAAATGTTTGTATTTACAGTATTGCCTGAAAATGATCATATATAGGTCAGAGGGGTAAATTTACTGATATTTCATTGCAATAATAGAACATCTTTCCTTACATTTCTTGAGAACATAGGCCAGGTCTTGTAAACCAGCACCTATCATAGTGCACAATCAATAAATGTCTTGAGCATCCTATATGATCATGAATGGGGAGCTTCTTGAAGTCAAACCCCCACTGCCTGGCCTGCCTCAAATGCTTAATACATGTTAACTAAATTAAAAACACTTTAATCGATAAAGGAACAATGGTGAGGTACCACAGTACCATGTTACTTCCTTGAATCAAGGAAGGCATAGAAACTTCCCTAGCTCTACTCTTCCTGTCCATGGGTCACAGTGGAGCACTCACCACCCATCTCCCTAGCAGAAAATGACCAGCATGTGCTCTTCACCACGTGATTGGCCAGAGAGTCCTGAGACCATCATTATGGCAGCTATGAAGGTCCTTGGATCCTCCCCAACTTTATTCTGCAATAAATTGCCCTTTATCAACTTGTCCTCCACCTTATTTGTTTACTCCTTCCTCTAATTTTTTTTAAAAGATGACGTCTCACTTTGTCACCCAGGCTGGAGTACAGTGGTAAAGGAGACCATAGTTCACTGTAACTTAGAACAACTATGCTCATGCCAGATGGTCTCAGGACTCTCTGGCCAATCCTCTGGCCTTAGCTTCCCCAGTAGATAGAACTGCAGATGTATGCCATTGCTCCTGGCTAATTTTCTAAAAACATTTTTTTTGCTATGTTGCTCCGATTGGTCTTGAGCTCCTGGGCTCAAGTGATCCTCCTGGCTCAGCTTGCCAAAGTGTTTTACAGGCATGAGCCACTCACTGTACCTGGCCCCTGCTATAATTTTGTAATAGGCTTTCTCTTATTGTTTCAGCATCTCCAAAGCTTTTCACCCCTTATTTATCAAACCAGCTTCTCCCTGATTATTGATATTTAACTGACAGAGAGTAATTATGATGAAGAAAATTAGATGAGGTGCCTACTATAGTGCCTTCATTTTCCTGACAAAACATTCCTGGGGCTTTGTTTATAAAAGCTTGATTGCATTGTTCATAGCTTGACAATCATTTTCCTTTCACATTCCTCGATGTCTCAATTTTTTATTTTATTTATTTATTTTTTTTTTACTAAAAGAAAATGTTATGAATTGAGCTGCAATGAACAATCTGGTGCAAACATTTTTGTTATAAAGTGATTTTTGTTCTTTTGGATATAAACCTAGTAGAAGAATTGCAGGATCAAACGGCAGGTCTACTTTTAGATTCCTGAGTATTCTCCATACTTTTTTCCAAAAGGGACATACTAGCTTATACTCCCACCAGCAGTGCAGAAGTGTTCCCTTTTCTCCACATCCATGCCAACAGCTATAGTTTTGGAATTTTGTTATGTGAGCCACTCTTATGGGAGTTAGATGATATCTCAAAGTGGTTTTGATTTGCATTTCTCTAATGATTAAAGATGATAAGCAGCTCAATTCATAATAGCCAAGTCATGGAAGGGGCCTAAGTGCTCATCGACCTATGAATGGATTAATAAATTGTGGTATATGTACACCATGGAATATTATGCAGCCTTAAAAAAGATGGAGATGTTACCTCTTTTATGTTTACATGGATGGAGTTAGAACATATCCTACTAGGCAAAGTATCAAGAATGGAAGAAAAAATATCCAATGTATTCAGTACTATTACGAAACCAATTTACAATCACTCACACTTTCATATGAAGAATAGATCACAACTATGGCCCAAGATGAAGGAGGGAGGAGGGGGGATGGGAGGGAGGACAGGTTGAGGGAGGGTGAATGGTGGGATCACACCTATGCAAGGGTACATGTTGGATCTATTAGTATAGAGTATAAATGTCTTAACACAATAATTAAGTAAACGAGATGAGGTATATATTAACCAGTGAGATGTAAGCGTTCCTAATTCTATATGAAATTGGCACATTGTATCCCATAAATGCATTAATGTATACATGATCTATGTGTTTATAATTTAATAAAAAAAAAAAAGAAAAGAAAATGTTTACCACCATGTAGAGAAATACATTTGAGAATTACAGTTGGACACCAGAGGAGATGTAATCGTTTTCTAGGGTTTTTGTAACAAATTACCACAAACTCGGTGGCTTAAAGACCAGAAGTATACTGTTTCACAGTTCTGGGGACTAGAAGTCCAAGATCAAGGTGTCAGCAAGACTGCTTCCTTCTACAGGCTGTGAGGAGCAATCTGTTCTATGCCGCTCTCCTAGCTTCTGGAGGGTGGTGGTTAATCTGTGGCATTCTTTGGTTTACAGAAGCATCATTGGCATTTTCCCTGTGTGTGTACCTGTCTCCAAATTTCTGCTTTTTATAAGGACACTAGTTGTATTGGATTAGAGTCTACCCTAACGATTTTAGTTTAACTTGATTACCTCTGTAAAGATCCTATCACCAAGTAAGACTACTTTTTGGGGTAGCGGGGGTTAACACTTTAAGTTGTAGGGGGACATAATTCAACCCATAAGAGGGGGGCCTTTACTATGCCATGTGTTGTTGGACCGAGTCATGTCTGGCTTCCTCCAGAGCTGGCTGGACTAGACAGCAGGCAGTCCCTCCAGCTTCGTTCTGCCTTTTGACCACACGCCATCATTCTCACTGGGCACCATCATCCTTCAAAGGAAATAGCCATTGCTGGAGGGAGTGAAAACAGTGACTTGGTCTCAAAGAACCTGTCCATCATTTCTATGGGAGAACAAAAAACCACTCATACTGTCCATGTCTTTCTTCCCTTCTCTCTTCCTTCCCCACCGCCCACTCCCCACCCCTTCTCCCAGCTGTCACTCCTTCTGACATTTTCTTCTGACCCTTCTCAGAAGTTGCTCTGGCTTGAGTCACTACCTGCTGCTTTCCAGGAAGCCAAAGCAGCATCCTACCTAGGGCTCTTTCTCAAATAGCTGGGGCCATCCTGCTGTGAAGGCTGTCCCTCTCAGCACTCACCACGGCACTCAGTCACTGACCCAGGGATGACAGGCTTATCCGTGGGTCGGGAGGGCAGTGGGATGAGTCGATAATGCTACACTTGGGGAGAAATGAGTTAAAATGAGGCAAAAATAAACAGCAGAGCCAACAGAGTCACCTGGAGAACTCTGCTTGAAGTCTGGGTTCCCCAGCCCGCCCCTCCCGGTGTTTCTCGTTGGCTCCTGTCCACACACAGCATGTCCTCCAGCTGCATCCAGACAAGGGGAACGAAGCTGCGAAGCTGAGTGGTTTAGATCGTTCTTTTGATTTTTCAGCTACTTTGTTTACAACTAAACCATCTATAGTTATTGATATCAACCAAAATAAGAGGTAATTTTATTTTGGGGAAACCTTTGTGAGCTAAATGAGTTAATATGGGGGCTGGGAAGATCTTACCCCAAATCATCCTCCAGTACACCCCCAGTGTTAGACTTTCCAAAAAGGCTGATGACAACAGAATTAAAAAGACGTCCAAGTGGGAAGCATATTCTGTCTGAGGGGATTCTGGCAGAGGAGGTAACCTGGTGGGTGGGGTGCGAAGGGGAATCCGTTCTGGAGTAGAAACATCACTCACCTGTGTGATTTCATGAACCTCCATGTTTGCTTCTATAATTTTTCACACCATTATACAGTGGTGTTTGCCTTTGTAGATCTCTCCTACCTTTACTTTTACAATTCTCCTGGCAAGATGTGGAAAGGCACAGATGATCAGAAACTTCTGGCCTTTAGATCTGTTTTCTTATTTGCAGGGCAAGACTGGTTCCTCCAGCTTTGAAATTCTCCATTCGCATGTGTGGAACTAGACTTAGCCTCCCCCTTGCTGTGCTGCCTTCTGTTTTTATCACCTCCTATTCATCCTGTATGTTAGGGAGGGATCCTGGCCTCTGGTTATGAGGATGGTGGAAGAAAGAACACCCTAACAATGGACAAATATATGCACATACAGTCACATAAGCTCACAACCTGGGGGAGGAAGAAACCCGGCACCATGCAGGCCCACATGGGGGTTGCACTTGGGAACAGAGTGAATGACCAGGGGCTGTGGGAGCAGGCTTTCCTGCTTCTATGGAAAGATTTCATCTTGTTTGAAGTGTTCTATGAGCTGGCAGGGGACTGAGAACTGCTGCTCAGGGACAAGCAAAAACTCCATGGTCCCTTTAATAAGAAGGGTGGTTTGGTTGGAGGACCTTGTCCATGGGCATGGGAGCAGAGTGGGGAAGGGAACTTTTGGCTAAGTCCCTTTATGCTCTCCCAACAATTCTACCCATTTTCAATGCAGCACATCATATTGAGCCTTCACTTGGGGCATCACATTGCACCTCCCAGGGGAGAAGGCCACGTATCTACACCCAGCGATCAGCTTCTTCCACCCTCCCCAATAGCCTTTCCATTTATCCTTACATCTCATACTCCTTTCTCACAGTCCTGGTTTCTCACCAGAGTCTGGGCCTTATCACCTCCCCTCTGCTGCAATAACATCATGTGATGGGTCTCTCTGCCTCCATTTCTGTCCTCACTGAGCCTACTCTTGTCACAACTGGTGTCAGATTTTAACCTTTAGAAAATGCCCCTTTACTCACATCGCTTCCGAATGGGTCCTCTCAACCCTTTTCTTTTCTGGGATCCCGAAGGTACTTGGAAATCCAGCAGGAGTTAGCACAGTGATGCTCCAGGGGGGACACTGTAATCCAGGATGCTCCACGAGCCAATTCTCTGAGTTCAGGATGAAAAAGTAGATACCCACTAGTTACTACTTTCTAAACATGACCAGATAATAAAACTTAAAGAGTAAAATCAATGCCAACTTTCTTATTGATATTTTTCTTTTTAATAAAGTAGGTAATCTTGGTTGTGAGAAAATGTTTCTTATTTATTGGCATCAAAAGACCTGTTTTCACTGTGAATGATTTAAAAAAGATGGTGTGGCCATAACTATTTTTATTTTTCCTGAATTGGTCCTTTGCAAGAAAAGATCAGGAAAGATAGGCCAGCCATGAAGACTTAACATTTTCCCTGCCAACTGCCTGGATGTTCAGCCTAATGCAGAGACCACACAGATTTCCCACCACATAATTCCATCATTCACTCATCTGGTTGACTTTCTTTTTTTAAACAGGCTTTCTTTTTAAAGTAGTTTTTAGAGCAGTTTTGGGTTCAAAGGAAATGTAAGAGGAAAGTACAGAAAGTTCTCATATATCCCTTTCCCCAATGCGCTCCTCCCCCACTGTCAAGGTCCCACACCAGCAGGTTACATTAAGCACAATTAATACACCTGCATTATGTGGGAGCATCACTTGAGCTCAGCAGTTGGAGAATAGCCTGAGCAAGAGCAAGACCCGTCTCTACTAAAAATAGAAAAATTAGCTGGGTGTTGTGGCAGGTACCTGTAATCCTAGCTACTTGGGAGGCTGAGGCAGGAAGATTACTTGAACCTAGGACTTGAGGTTTCTGTGAGCTAGGCTGACAGCACTACACCCTGGCCTTGGGGACAAAACGAGACTCTGTCTCAAAAAGAAAAGAAACAAAAAGAGAAAAAACCCCTCCCCTGAAACCTGTATTAGTGCATCACACATCATTATCATAGAAGTCCATCGTTTAGAGTTTTTCTTTTCTTTTCTTTCTTTTTTCAATGAGACAGGGTCTCCCTCTGGCACCCAGGCTAGAGTACCATGGTATCATCATAGCTCACTGCAAATTCCTGGGCTCAAGGAATCCTTCTTGCCTCAGCCTTCTGAGTAGCTGGGCCTATAGGACTGTGCCACCATGCCTAGCTACATTTTCGTTTTCTTTTTTGTAGAGATGGGGGTCTCACTCTTGCTCAGGCTGGTCTCAAACACCAGAACCCAAGCCATCCTCCCACCTCAGCCTCCCAGAGTGCTAGGATTATAGGTGTGAGTCACTGTACCCAGCCATCAACATCATTGTTGATGTTGTACATTCTGTGGGTTTTGACATACATACAGTGACATGTATCCATACTGCAGTATCATGCAGAGTGATTTCACTCTTCTAAAAATCCCCTGTTCTCTGCTCTGCCTATTTATGTCACTGTCCCCCCAACCCCTGGTAGCCACTAATTCTTTTACTGTCCCTATAAATCTACCTTCTCCAGAATGTTAAATAGTTGGAATAACATAGCAGATAGCCTTTTCATATTGGCTTCTTCCACTTAGTAATATGCATTTAAGATTCCTCCCTGTTTTTTCATGTCTTTTAGCACTAAATAATATATATTTCTTAGTGTAAATGCAATACAATAAATAATGCAATTTATTTATCTATTCACCTACTGAAGGACACCTGGGTTGCTTCTAAGTGTGGGCAGTATGAATAAAGCTTCATCCCCTTGACTTTTTTGCATTGTAAACAAACTGTCCTGGGCCAGCCGGGCCAGATGAGACTGTGAGGGGAACCCCAATTAGTATCACTAGGCAATGCAGCATGCGGGCCATGCTTGAGCAAGACACCTGGAACCTATGGCTGGGCACTGGCTGCACCAGGAAAATTAGGTCTGGCACTTTCCCAGGGGTGCCACGTCTCCCCAGTGGAAATGATTCAGTTCACCTCCACACGCAGTCACTGAGTATAGTCAATGTTCAGGCGGATGATGAAGTAACAGAGGGCTGCCTGTCCTCGGGAGGGCTTGGGAGGAGTACAGAGAGCCCAGTACAGGCTGAGCATCCCTAATCTGAAAATTTTAAATCTGAAATGCTCCAAAATCCAAAGCAAAATTTTGAGTGCTGACACAATGCCACAAGTAGAAAAAATTCTACACCTGATATTACCTGAATGCAGGCATACAACACTTCATTCAGCATCCCCTCGGGAAAAATAAAGCTACCTTCAGGCTATGTGTTAAAAGTGTATACAAAACATAAATGAATTTTGTGTTTAGAATTGGGTCCCAACCCCAAGATATCTCATTATGGATATGCAAATATTTCAAAATCCATAACCATCTGGAATCTGAAATACTTCCAGTTCCAGGAATTTGGGATAAGGAATGCTCAACCTGAACTACCCAGGACAACAAACATTCAAACATTCACTGAACAAGTACCAAGTGGCAAGCTCCATGCTAGGCATTTTATTTAATCTGCACAGCGACCCAGTAGTGGCATTTTGCTGAGCGGGAACTGGTGCCTGGGCAGGTTGAAGGAAAGCCTTTCCCAGCCAAGATGCAAAAATCTGGAACTGCATGGTGTCCACAGGAAGCTACTTCTTGGACGCTAAGGTTCAACATTATGGTCTCCGTTAGTTTTTTTCCAAGATAAGGGCAGGATAAAGGATACAAAGGAAAAACTCCTCCTTAGATTCCATTTAGGAAAAAAATCACAAAAAGTACAACAGGTGTCTTAACCTGGCAAGGAACCTGGATCTTTCCAGATGAAGCTTCATCTTTCTGAATTAGAGCAAGACAGGGACAGCCGATGCTTATCTACCTTAGGGTAGGGAAAGAAGGGAAGCCCTTCTGAGCCTTAGGGGCTGTGTTTTGGCTGACACCTGACACCTTGACAAGACATTCAAGAGATGTGTTGATTAAAAAACAAAAGAGAGATGTCAGAAAAGGAGAAAACAAAATAACAGAAAACCAAAGGAAAGTCACAAAAAAAATTAATAAAAAATGGAAAGAGAAATTAATGAACTGAAAAACAGCAAAACTAATCAAAATAAGTCCAAAAGCTGGTTATTTCTACAAATAATACAATAGACAACCTATACTCCCATTTGCTAAGGTGGTCACTGTGGATTGTTTAAAGCACTGGCAACAGAACCATTGCTGGGTTCCCCAGGAAGCGCCTTCCCTCAAGGAGACCAACCAACCAGTTGCTGGCAAGTTGATTACTGTGGACTCCTTCTGCCAGTAGGGTTAGTGATTTCACCGAAATGAACACATATTACGTGGTTTTTCTTTTTCTCTTCCCTCCCTCCCTCCCTTCCTTTCCGTTTCTCTCTTTCTTTCTTTCACAGAGTCTCACTTTGTTGCCCTTGGTAGAGTGCTGTGACATCATAGCTCACAGCAACTTCAAACTCTTGGGCACAAGTGATCCTTTTGCCTCAGCTTCCCGAGTAGCTGGGACAATTAGCCTCCTACCACAAATGGTTTTTCTTTTTAAAAATAATTCTACATAATTTATCATGAGGTTATCAACACCAAATATTCATTTCTGTAATTTGCTTCTGTTCATCTGTTTTCTTGTACAAGTCTTCGTTTCTCCTTCCAAATGGTGCAGGCCACATTAGATGCAACAAAATATTTTTAAACACCACAGCTGAAGGACATTCATCTGCACCTACCTATATGCTCATTACACGTAGTAATGTGTGTCCTAGTTTTTTCACAGCCATCTTCTATGCCAATTTTTTAGAAAACTTTAGCCACAATGACCTTCATACACCTTTAAAACCCATAGACTTTGCTGCACCTTGAAGAGCCCAGGGCAGGTCTGCAGGCCCTGCCACTGCCCCTCAGTTCTGGTTTCTTGGTTTCTTGAGCACCCTCTTCCCTTGGAGGATGTGTGGAAAGGAATGTTTTGATTTACTTTTCCTGCCTGTGGGGCCTCAGCCAGCACCATTATCCCAGGGCTTCTGGGTATTTCATCCACTAAACCGAATCCTGAACAGGATCACAAAGGACCAAGGGGTTCACTTCATGGCTGTGGGCACATGACCATGGGATCCACCGGTCTGATTACATTCTTTTCCTACCAGAATCTGCTAGCCTGAATGAGTAGTGAAATGTCTCAATGCCAAGCTTAGGAAGAATACCATCTCCAGAATGCTGTCTGCCCCCTGTAACAAGGACTGCTCTGTAGGGCCGTGTCCCCAGTAAGCATGATTCATAGGAAAGGAGGGCTGTCTTTCCATCATTCCCAGGGGTCCATTTTGGGGAATTTGTGTTTATGGCTCCTGTAAACCTGTGTCAGCAGGTTTAGAGGTCCTAATTTCCACAGGGAGAACTTCTTCCACTTGGGAGTTACAGAAAAGTCCCATCAACCTGAACTCTGACTGCCGCACAGTCACTTGGGGCTCTTGCAGCAAAGAGACCAGAGGCAGGAAGAGCAGCTACTCCCTGGGCAGAGGGACCTGGCCAATGCAGGATTGGGTGGATTATATTCGGCACCCAAGTAAGGCTGGGTGTCTCCTTATACTTCCAGCTGTGATGGTAAGTCATCTGATGCATTCTGGCATAGCAGCCAGGGTCCCAGAAACCTCCCGGATGGAGATCCTTATCCCCAGGGAAAGGACAGCCTATACTGGCTATACTGGCAGGGGTGCTGGCTGAGACGAGTCACAGACGGGTAACAGAGGATGAGCACCAAGCACCAGGTGTATTAAGACCAGCTGCAGGAGCAGGGCTGTTGTTCCTGTCACTAGCCTGTTTATTTTAAGTTTCCCCAAGGAACTTAAGGAATCCAGGAAGTGGTGTTTCCAAAGAGATAAACTTATTATACTAGAAAGTAGGTCTGCGTGGCTCAGAGTGCACGGTAGTGAATGCCGCAGTGTGCTGCCTGGAGTCCCTCCCCAGGATGAGACACTGATTTCTCCAGCTGGTAGAGAGGGGGGTGTCACTTGCTCACGGCTTGACTCTGAGTTGAGCCTTCCCCCAGACTGTCCTTGGCCAAAGGGAGCTCCCTCACTGAGGTTGTGCTGTTTGCTAGGTCAGCCAGTATCTGGTCCGTGGGGGTCCACAGGCATGGCCCCCTTGCCTTAATTTGAGATGTCTCCAAGGGCCCTCCCAGCTTCCGAGCTGAGGTAGCTTCTCTGACTGCACCACAGCTCCATCTCTCCTCTGCCCACCTGTCCCGAGCACTCCCTTACGATGTCATTCCCAAGAGCACGCCTGCACCGCATCTTCATCCTCAGAGTCTGTTTCCCAGGAAACCCCAATTATAGTAGCAGTGATCAGACACCCGCTTCTTTGTGGAAACCAACCGCTGCATCCTGGAGAGGTGAAAGGGACCCTGAGGGTGCCGCAAGGGGCCAAGAAACCTCAGAAACCCCACCTTGTACCCTTGCCTAAGGGTTGTTGGCTCTTTGGGGCAACAGCAGCAGTGAAGCCAGAAGTTGTACAGGCTCAGACATGTTCCTTTTCCTCACAGAGGAGGACCCTCATCCTCATGGCTCGTTTGCACCTGCAGTTTTGATTCTGTCCTCAGTGGCATCTTTGAGACACCTTCTGTTAAACCAACAGTGAAAAAGAGAAGGACATCCAGGAATGGAAATAGAAATTCTCCTTCCACGGGCTCCTGAATATCTCCTCAAAGAGAAGCTAAGGGATATTTTCTAGGCAGGACATGGCTTAACATCTTTCTTTCAAAATGTATCTTTAGCAGCCTACAGGAAAAGGTAGCTCTTCACATTTCAATTCTCTTCACCCCCTTTCATGTATCCTGATCTAAATCTATTCTTCAGTCACAAAAAAGCCACGGAGAGCAGACCAGAAGCAAAGTCAGAGACACCGTGCGAGTCAGACGGGTCCCCTCGCAAAGTGAGAACTTGGCTGCGTACTTTTTAAGCAGGTTTTCCACAGTCTTGAATGTAGAAATCTCCCTCTTTTTATGTCAGAATTGGAGAAGGGGACAAAGTAAGTAGAATGAACAAAAGAAAAAAGGGAAACGGAGGATTGCGGCTGCTTCTCCCCACCCCCATGTGAAATCCTGCACGGGGGAGTGGTGAGGACAGGCTCCTCCAACAGGTAGGTTCAAAGACACCGAGGCGTTCCCTGCCTCTTCCCCTGCCCAGTGCCTCCCCTGGCCAAGGAGGGGATGACAAGAAGTTGCCACTTAGTTCAGGTTATAATCTCTCCCTGTCCTCCCCCGCCTCAGCCTGGCATCTCTCAGGCAGCAAGAGGGGCACCGCGGGCACCAAGGAGGGCACGGAGTGGCTGGAGGCATTGGCTCGGCCTCTCCCTGGCTGCCTGGCACACTGGGGCAGGGCTAACTTGTAGGATAGAAGCTGCCTGTGTCACCCGGAAATCTTCAGGCCACTAAAGCCGGTTTCCCTCAGATGCGTCTGTGCAGCAGCAGCACAGCTGATTTCCTGAGAAACTGACCATCTTGCCTCTTCCCTGCTGGTCTCACAGCTGAGCTACCCAGTGTGTTTTTCATCCAGCAGGTGCCTTTACTCTTCCAGCCGGGAACTCCCAGCGACAGGAACAAGCATGAGCAGAGCGGAGCCCTGCGGGTTCCCTGTCCTGCTGTCCCTCTGGGGGTCACAGCCCCCACCCTTTCCTCTCCCTGGCATCACTCTCTGACTCCTTTTCCAAGAGCTGAGGTGGGGATGTTTTTAAAGTCCCTGGAGCCTTCTTTCATCAAGTCGGCCCTGCGAAGCATCACATCACACCTAGGAGCACCAACCGAGCCAGGGTGTGGTGATGCTGGGCAGCCCCACGCATGCTGCAGGGGAGCAGGGTGGCTGCAGCCATGGCCTTGCGCTCACTCACGCCTACTGCCGTCACCTGCTCAATCCCAGGCTAGGGCAGCATCGGCCCCACAGGAGACGCCTTCTCCTATAGCTCAGAGAGACTCTTATTTCATTTCAAAAACTGTTTTATGTAATGAGCATAGCCCATGGTCAGGAAACATGCCCAACACAGGCTCGGAAGCCTTCTGATTTAACAGGAGGATGGTGATAACTGTGGTCCGCCATGGCCACAGATCTGTTGTTGTTGTTGTTGTTGTTGTTGTTAATTTGCTGCAGCTTCACCTCATTAGCCACGTTCTTCCATCAGAAGCCTTCCACCATCCACAGGTCCAGCCATCTCTTTTGGTGCTGTAGCTTCAGCCAGCTGACCTATAGAGGAGATGAAACAAGACCACCGCTGTGGTGGGACAGTGGGCCATTAGTGTTCAGCGACTAGTCAGTTTCTGGAAAAATATC
Organism: Loris lydekkerianus; assembly: GCA_963574355.1. Lineage (NCBI taxonomy): Eukaryota > Metazoa > Chordata > Mammalia > Primates > Lorisidae > Loris > Loris lydekkerianus. The sequence goes on from CAUYPK010120751.1 coordinate 20,004, forward strand.
TCCCCCTGGACAAAGCTCTGTGCACCAGGCTAGAAAGATGGCCCAAGAGACATAGTTCTAATGTCCTGCCATTGAGGTGTGGCATGTGCAACAATTAAACCAGGTATAGAAACAGCATAGAGGAAGAAACACATTTTTTCTCTTTTTTTCTCTATTCTTTAAAAAAATATTCTACAAAAGACAGGCGGTCAGGAAGCCCCAGAGAGCAGACATCTGAGTGGGATGTTGAAAGGCAGCCTGCAGGACTCACCACGGGAATATGGTGTGACAGGCCCTAGAGACCCCTCCTCCTTGTCAGCTGTGGGACCTTAGGTAAGTGACTTGACCTCTCTGGGTCATGGTTTCCTCATTTATAAAAGTAGGGGAAACATCAGTTCTTGCCTGGCAGACTCATTGTGAGGATTGGATGAGATATATTTGTGAAGCGGTTAGCATGGTTCCCATCATTATAATACACAGGGTGTCTGAAAGGTCACCCCGAAAGTCCCCATGCATAGAGAAAACAGAAAATTATAGCTAAATGTACTTTTATTTATAGAATATTCATTATAACATTTTACAAAATATTTAAGAAGTATTTTCTATGTGTTAGTGACCCCTTTGGGAAAAACAAAACCTGAGAGAAGGGGAGAGAAGGCAGAAGGAAAGATGGGCCTGGGAGGCTGAAGAAGCGGGGAGGCTGGAGGCAAATCCCTAGGTGGATGAGGAGTCTCGCTGGAGAACAAATGAGTTATTTTGTCCCAAAGGACGCATTGCCCAGGGTGTCATGGAAACCAACGTCTACAAGATTTCTGAGAAAGGCCCCAACTGTGGAGGACATGCACCCTGAAGCTTCATGTGTCAGGGAACGAGTGCTGGGCCAGTGGTTGGGGCAGGTGTGAATGGGCAGCTGAGGTCAGTCCACACACGTAACAGTCGTTACAGTTGCTGTACCAGTCGTTATATGTTATATAGAACTTTCTGTTGATTACATTTCTTAATGTAAACATGAAGATAATTTATCCAGAAATTTATATGCTCTTGGGAATGCTGGGGGAAAGAATGAAGAGTCCTATGTCATTGGGTTTTACTCCATGCCTTTGATCACCTGGCATGCCTTGATGTCGGTGGCACCCAAAGATGAAGAGGAGTGTCCAGGTGGACAAGCAGGGAGGGGACAGATATACTATGCAGGGGAGAACATGCCTAAAGGTCCAAACCTGAGGATCAGCATGGTTGGTGCACAACCCACAATGCATGATCTGAGCCAAAAGGAGGTAAGGCTGGAGACCCAGGGCTGTGTCAGCATGTTGTATGTCTTGGCTGGGCACTTGAACTTGACTTTTTTGAACTGTAAGAAATCCCTGAATGGTGTTGAGCAGGTGAATGCCACTTACAAGCATAGTGAAGAGTGGTTTTGAAGGGCCTATGATTAGACAGTGAAAAAATTATCTCAGACCTACTGCAAGTGGTTCAAGTAGGAGGGATGAAGGTCTGATCTATGTGGAAAGAGTCCAGTGTGTGGAAGCAAAATCAGTAGATCTTAGAGAACTTCTTAATAGGAGAAGGAAGGACTCCCTGGTTTCTGGTTTGGACAAGTAGAGTGGATCATGGTGATTCAACAGACAGAAGATGTGCAAGTAGGAAAGACACAATCCGTCTTGGATACTGGATGAAGATGAGGGGCTGAGTGGCCAGGTGCAATGGGAGGCCCAGGTGGGAGGATCTCTTGAGGTCAGGAGTCAAGACCAGTCTGAGAAAAGTGAGACCTTATCTCTACTAAAAATAGAAAAATTAGCTGAGCATTGTGGCAGGCTCCTGTAGTCTCATCTACTCACTACTTGAAAGGGTAAGAGAGGAGAATTGCTTTAGCCCAGGAGTCTGAGGTTGCTGTGAGCTAGGCTGAGCCCATGGCACTCTAGCCCAGCAACAGAGTGAGACTCTGTCTCAATTAAAAAAAAAAAAAAAAAAAGATGAGGGGCTAAGGGAGTAGGGGAGTGTAGGAATGTGTGCTTATAAGAGTGGAAGCAGACTAAGTGAAAGGCTCCCTCCAAAGCTAAATGGAAAAGACATTTAGCTTCTCAGCTATCTTATGTTATCTCAGCCACCTCTCCTCTAACTCAGAGTAGGAATGTTTAAAGATATTCCCAAACCAGACCAATGAATGTCTACTAAGTACTTCCTTTATAACTTCTTAGGGTAAAGACTTTACCTATATTACCTCATTTGACCCACAAAATAGTCTTGTGAAGTGAATATTATTTTTAGTTTACACATGAACAAATTCAGATTCAAAGAGATTAAGTAATCTGCTAAAAGCCTCACAACAAATGACAGAGTTGGTGCCACTGTTTGAGAATCAAAAAAATTTTCGGAAAGAAGAATTTTATATTGTTCCTATTTCTGGCTGGGGGAAAACAGGCTGATTAAGACATCTGCATGGGGCTGGGCGCGGTGGCTCATGCCTGTAATCCTAACACCCTGGGAGGCTGAGGTGGGTGGGTTGCCTGAGCCCAGCCTGGGCAAGAGTGAGACCTCATCTCTAAAACATAGCCAGGTGTTGTGATGAGGGCCTGTAGTCCCAGCTACTTGGGAGGCTGAGGCAAGAGAATCGCTTGAGCCCAAGAGTTTGAGATTGCTGTGAACTGTTATGCCACTGTACTCTACTGCGGGCCACCAAGTGAGACTCTGTCTTAAAAAAAAAAAAAAAAAAAAAAAAAAGAAGAAAAGACATATGGATGAACACCTGGACTTTGGCAGTTTTATTAACATCTTACATTTATTTTATGTTTACACTTTCAAAACACGGTCATGTTCCTCATGTCCTATTTCTCTCAAAATATCTATATAAGGTGACTAGGGCAGATCATAGTATCTCTGTCAGTTAATCAAACGATGGTTGGCACACACTGAGCAAGTCACTGTTCAGAAGTGAAGTTGGCTTCACAGTCTTGCTTACAAGAAGTTCACAGTCTAGTGAAGAGTCGCTATAGGGGCTATCTAACAACATAAGGCACGTGTGCCATGTGCTCCATGAAGGCTATAAACCATTAGTTTTCAAACTGCATTCCCTGGAAATTCTAGATCCTATTGCTTTTGAAACAATCAAAGGGAAGAATGATCTCCCCACTCTGAGGGAACATTTGACAATGTCTGGAGACATTTTTTTTTTTTGCAGTTTTTGGCCGGTGGATGGGTTTGAACCCGCCACCTCTGGCTTATGGGGCCAGTGCCCTACTCCTTTGAGCCACAGGCGCTGCCCTGGAGACATTTTTAATTCTCACAACTTTGAAGGATGTGCGGACTGCTGGCATCTAGTGGGTAGAGGGCAGGGTTGCTGCTAAATATCCTACAATGTGCAGGACAGAACCCACAACAAAGAATTATCCCAGCCCAAAGGTGATTATCCCAGCAATGATGTTTGGATTGAGAATTCTGCTCTAGGGTAATGCAAGTACTTGATCTGAATTTTATTTAAAAGTTATATTTTATTTACAAATAATAACACAACAGATAGGTTGAAAATTATTACAAACTAAATTTGAACACATTATATTCATCAAATAATTAAATGGTGCTGCCAAATTAAATGATTTTTTTTGGAGAACTTGGACTAAATCTTCTTGGCATAGCTATTGTAGAGGAGAACAGTTTCTAAAGTGATTACCCACTCTGAAGAATATCCTAAAATTTCCAGGTGAGTTGTTGTTCTTTAACATAACCATTTCCAATAATTATATTTCTGTATGTAGCAGAGTTGAGAAACAAAATACAGATATAAATTTAGAAGCTGATATAAGACGACAGTCATCTACAACACTCAATTTCTTGCTTTTATATTTATCAAACAGCCTAATTGATTTTACAAGTAAATGTTAAGTTTGAACTTATAAATTTGAATTTATGGGATACCGATTTCATGGGGGGTGGAGGGGAGGCTACAAAGAGGCCTGTGCCCTGGAATATGACCACCTGGCTTCAATGCTCACACTAGTATTGGCAGCTTTGTACAAATGCAGAATCCCAGGCCCCAGCCCAGACTTTCTGAATCGGGATCTATATTTCAATGAGATGGCACACCCAGTAGAGTTTGAGAAGTACTGGCCTAGAGCTGGCATTCTCAAACTGCAGCCTGCGGGCCACATGAGGCGGTGTGATTGTATTTGTTCCCGTTTTGTTTTTTTACTTCAAAATAAGATATGTGCAGAGGAATAAAGAAATAGAGAATAAAGAAAATAAGAAAATGCATAGAAATTTGTTCATAGTTGTTTTTTTTAAACTATAGTCCAGCCCTCCAACGTTCTGAGGGACAGTGAATTGGCCCCCAGTTTAAAAAGTTTGAGGATGCCTGGCCTAGAGGACCAGAAGGAAAATCAAGGTGTAGATTGCAAGGACTGTGGGCAAAGTACGACTTCCACAGGGCATAATTCCAATGAAATAGACAAGGACATATGGGGTAGGAGTTCCAGGTGAGAAAAGGGGCCTTGTGAAGGGGCTGGGAATAGACCACCCTGGCCAGGCAGGTTTTAGTAGCAGAACACTTAGGAACAGTTCGAAGAATTGTATGCGGTAGAGGGAACTCAGGGTTGAGAGAGGCCTGCTCCCTCGCTGGGGCCACTTCCCGCAGGTGGGGCCGCCTCCTTACCCTGTTGACAGAGCAGCCCTGCCTGAATTCCAGGCCAGGATTGCCAACCACTTAGCCACCATGAACCAATTAAACCTGCAATAGCCCCAAGAAGTTGGGGCTCATTATCTTCAATTTCTAGAAGGGGAGCCGAGCACTTCCGAAGTTGTTAATTACCAAGGTCAGAGGGCACCCGAGGCAGGAAGTCTGGTCGGTAACAGCACATTCTTGGCCCTCCCAGGTTCTCCTCCTGCGGGGTACAGGGTGGGGGACTGCTTTTGGCTGCTGAGGGTCCTTCCAGAGCTTATGGGGCTTCAGGAAACCCTGGCAGAGAAGAAAGGGGCTCTGGCCATCTCCACTCAGGCCCAGCACAGTGAGGAGAACAAGGCCATAAGCTCATGCTGGGAAGGTTTGCTGCAGGGACGCTGGACAGGGAGTGAGGGGCAGCTCGGAGGGTGGGGGGGCCTGCGAAGGAGAGCTGGAGCGGGGCCATTCCCGGGAAAAGCTGAACTGTCGGCCATTTAGTCAAGCAGCAAGGGAACATCACTTGAGTCCAGAAATCACCTGGTTTTCCTAAGTACACAAATAGGCCTGACTGAAATTGGTGTGTCTGCTGAGTTCTTCACGGGCCACCCAGGGCCCCGGAAAGGGCTGTGCACCAGTAGGTGCTGAAGTGCTAGCTGTCCATAACCCCCCAATTGGCCCTGCCCTTGCCAGGCATCTGGCATAGGGTCTGCTTCCTCTCAACCTCTGGAAAGGTTTGGTGGTTTATAAGTCAAGAGCTGAAGGAGAAGTGTCCAAGGGACCAGGGGACTGTCAGGGGCAGTTGTTCTGTCCCTTCAGGGCCCCCTCATCCACCCGTCCTGAAGATGGGCCTATGGGCTACCCACCCTTCTGTGCCAGCTTTGCTCACAGCACATGTTAACATCCAGCTGGGGTCCCTTAACTCTGCCTTCAGGCTGACTCCCTAACTCCTGGAGGCCGCGGGCAAGGTTTCAGGGCAGCCTGAGGCCCTGCCTCCCCGATGCTGCCCTTTGATTCCTGGTTAATCACTCCCAGCTGGGCAGGGGCCTGAGATTGTTCAGATTTTCTGGGAAGAAAAGGCTCTGAAATTGAGCCCTTTATTAGGTGGTTGTGGACACCTTTGGCAACAGGACAAGCGCTGCTGTCCCTATCGGGGCTGCCACGGCCTTGGGCATCTCCAGAGTGCAAGAGAGAGGCTGAGAAGTTATCCCCACCTCCTGGCCAGGCTCATGTAACAGGTCTGCCCCTAAATTTGAGGAATGATCTTTGGGATAGGTTGCAGTATAAGGAGCCTAAGATTTCACCAGAGAAGAGGGACATACGAAGTCAGAAAATTAAGTTTGCAAACTCATCTTACAAAAAGTGCTACATGCCTCATTGCCGAAGAGCACTATGGTCATCTGTGAAGTGCTCCCTTTGGGAAGCTGTGCACCACCACCAGGGCCTAGTCCACCCTTCAGAACAATTTCAGAACTCTTTCTCAGACTATCAAAGCTATCATCATATGAGGCCAGACAATTAAATTCACAAACTCATCCTAGAAAAAAGTGCTTTGAAGGGTGGACTAGGCACTGGCATCCATGCACAGCTTCCCAAGAGGAGGATTTCGAAGGTGACCACACTGGCAGTCGGCAATGAGGTATGTAGCACTTGCACTTGTCTAGGATGAGTTTGTGAACTTAATTGTCTGACTTCATAGGTTTTTTTGTATTTCCCTCAAATTCTTGAAACTTAATCTCCTGAGATATTAAAAAACTGTTCCTGATAGCTGCACAGACCCAGGGAGGGGGTAACATGAAGCTGAGGACACCTTAATATAGAAAGCACATTTAGGATTTTCTGCTAGGTACGGCTAGCAAGGCAGGGACAGAGGAGGTAGTGATGGTGGGTAAAGGTGTGAAGAGAAATGGGGAGGCCCCCAGTTCATTGTTACATGCCCAGGGGTAACAGGTGCCACAGGTGAGGGTTCTCCTCATACATGTGAGGTAGTATGGTGTACCAGCATCCCTGGGGAGCACCTCCAGGGAGGAGGGGACAGAATCAAGAAAGGAAGACAGGGAGGTTCAAAGCTGAGGGTTAGCCCTGCTCAGGCACAAGCTCCTTCTTCCTTTGGAGAGGACACCAACCCTGGTGGGCTGCACTGGATACCAAGCTGCCAAGCTGGGCATCCAACAGGTTCCATGTGGAGATCAACAACTTGACCTTTCCAGGTGATTTTGAACATGGAGCTCCAGACAGGTGTGGGCCCATGTAATGGAATACAATGCAGCCTACAAAAATCCCGTTATTCTCAGAATAAACTTCTTTAAAAAAAAAATTATTCTTTAAGAATATTTAAGTATATGGTGGAAATTATAATGATACATTTGTATCCCCTTCCCCCAAAAGCTAGCATTACAAGCACTAGATACTGAATCAAATTGTTTATCTGAATACTCACACTTCTACCACGGGAAGTTCAGCACGCTGGAAGTTCAGTCCCCCAGCACACAGCACTGGCTGGTTGTGGGTAGTAGCATTGTGGGTAATGTTCATTTTCTTCACATCCTTCTATATGTTCCAAGTCTTTTATAAGCAACATGCCTTGCTTTTGTGAACAAAGAGGATAATTGTTTGATTAAATGACAGCACTAATTCTATTTAAACTGGTAAGTCTGTTTGTTTATTTAGTTAGTTTTGTTTTTTGTTTTTTTTTTTTTTTTTTGAGACACAGTCTCACACTGTGCCCTGGGTAGAGTACTATGGCATCATAGTTCACCACAACCTCAAACTCTTAGGCTCAAGTGATCCTCTTGCCTCAGCCTCCCAAGTAACTGGGACTACAGGCATCTGCCACATGCCCAGGAAGTTTTTCTATTTTTAGTAAGACAGGGTCTTGCTCTGGCTCAGGCTAGTCTGGAACTCCTGAGCTCAAGCTATCTATATGCCTTGGCCTCAGAGGCAATCCTGTTAGGATTATAGGTGTGAGCCACCCTGCCTGGCTGAAACTGCTACTTCTGTTTAAAGGTCAAAGAATCAAAGAGCTGTGGGCATGTGAGAGGGTGGTTGGTGGGCTCCAAAACTTGCCCACCAGCATCCATCCCTCCTTCTAGAGCAGCGGTTCTCAACCTGTGGGTCGCAACCCACAGGAACTGTATTAAAGAGTTGCAGCATTAGGAAGTTGAGAACCACTGTTCTAGAGCTTCCCTGTTGCTCCAGTGTGGTGATTGTATCTTACATTTAGCCCTCCAGACCCACTCTCCAGTTCTCTCTTCCTCACTTTACGGACTACATCAGAAGCTCTGGTTGGCTTTAGTTAGTAGGAACACCTGCAGGAGATCAAAGGGAGCCGGGAGCACAGGCCAGGGCTGTTGATCCCTCCAGCGGCCCCTCAGCAGAATGGCCCCGTCACACGGCCCTTGTCACACAGTTGTCTGTGTGTCTGGTTCCTCCCTCTCTCCCTTTGCTAGCTAAGGGCTTAAAGGTGGTGCCCCTCAAAACCATCTGCACACCCCAATCCGTGGAACTTGTGAATGTGACCTTATTTGGGAACAGGTCTCTGCAGATGTAATTAAGATTTTAAGATGAAAAAATCATTCTGGGTGGACCCTAAATCCAATAGCAAGTGTCTTTACAAGACAGAAGCAGAGGAAGATTCAACATAGGAAAGAGCACAAAATGTATCCATGGAGACAGAGCTTGGGGTGATTAGGCCAGAGGACAGGGAATGCCAGTGGCTGGAAGAGGCACAGGTTGGATTCTCCCGTAGGGCCTCCAGAAGAAGTGTGGCCCTGTGGCCTCTGGAGGGAGTTCTGGATTTTTGGCCTCCAGAACTTCGAGACAATCAACTGTTGTTGGAAACCACCTCATTTGTGTTATTTTGTGACAGCAGCCACAGGAAACTCACCTAGGTGGTGACAGTATGCCCTGTTGTTACTAGCCCTTGAGGGAGCCTGCTACTTTTTGTGTTTTCCCTTCACCTTGCTCTTACCTTTGTAAATAGCCTCACTATAAACTCTCCTCACATTAACCAATTTTCAGAGCCCCTGTGTTCTACTGGGAACCTGTTTGATGTGGGTGTCCACCTCACCCAGCCTATATGTATTCCAGCACAAACTGACCCATATGTGGGATTGGTCCTAATTTGTCCAAGCAATTATGGTAATACTGTTCTGCTTGCAAGTGACTGGTCCAAGAAGCATGTGTCGTTGATGTGGCCAAATCAGAGGGAAATCTGGGGAGTTTCTGGGACAATTCCATGCTCCTGGGAGACAGCCACAGAAAGAGATGGTTCTTCTAGCCTCTTCTTCCTCTGGACGTCAGCATGTCTGGGCATGATGCCTGCAAATGCTGCAGCCCTCTGGTCATCAATTTGAGCCAAATGGTGAACCAATGAACTTATCAGCCTCAAAGGTGGTCCTTTTCAATCACACAAGATAACACATTCCTATATCACTGATTTCAATTTGAGCTGGGTGCTATTAATGGCTGGAAGCCTATTAAATAATGGAGAATTAAAGAAGCCCAAGTAAGAAGCCCAAGTGCCCATCGACCCACGAGGTTTAGATATTTTTGTATTTGTTATGATAAAGTCAGTATGGTCAACTATTGGTTTTCTACAGACCTAGCTTCCTTTGGGACATTCACAGTTAAATATTAAAACCAGTTTGG